>JAUZSX010303830.1:0-12837 GCA_034780655.1 Idiosepius hallami | reverse complement strand
GGGGAGTGGCCTTCTTTGAAGGTGACTTTTGGGGTAGAGTGCTAAAGGCATAATGACTCATGAAAAGTTGATTAATACGCAGAAAACCCGAAGCGACTTTTGGACCACCCTATAGATGGCTTTCTCTAGCAGGAAGAGGTGTTCTTTGTTTCCAGTTGAAAATATAGAAATTCCAAAATATGTACCATCTTTCGGAATTTCTTCCATGTTTGAACTATCGTTCGTAGAAGTATCTTACCTAGGGGACTATCATTCCTGTATCCTCGACCGGTATGTGTGTCCGTGTCATTTTTCCTCGTCAAATTCCGGGGGGTTGTTTCACTTGTGCCCTTCTCCCCGGTAATGACACAGATAGGCATTATGTGTTGGCACAAAATCTATTTTTACACAATAATGCGTATAAGTTGAGCTCACTGCAGCTGCGACTGACTCGCTCTGCACATCTGTCAGCCGGCCCTGACTCTGATTATGACCGTTTGTCTATCCCAACTCTCTTCAAACTTCATCTCAGCAAAGGAGCGAGTTTAGAGGACCAAGGGACATGAATACCGCAACATTTTCCTATTTGTGTTATACCACCAAAAGTGTAGGTCAAAGAATGTAAAATCTAGAGTGATAAATATCTTTGACCTCACACCCTATAATGTAATGTTTAGAGGAGTATTTGCATTTATTAGCCTTTATTTAATTCTTTCACATGTGTTTCACTATGTGTAGGCCACAGATTGAAAAATTTTATGCGATAAAAGCCTTTGGACCCACAGCCTATTATAATTTTAACGACAATTATTTGATCATTTCTTTATATAGTATAGTAGTAATGTTTTATTGAAACCATATACTTCATTTTCAGGCAGCGACGGTTGAGCATTGGTAGAAGCTTGGGCTCTAAGATCGAAGTACGCGAGTTCAAATCCCATTACATTCACCTTTAGCTGCCTCGGGCAGATAGGGCTCGTTAACTCGGGATAGCAATAAAAGGTAGATGAAGGGTACCACTGAATGTAAAAAGCCCGGGTAAGAGCACGTAAAAATGGCCTTGTGCCAAACTTGGGTTGGTGCTCACCAAGTAAATATAATTTTTTTTTTTCCATTTTTCGATTAAATTTTAGTTGTACTTTTTATCAATAAAATTGATTTTTATGCGATAAATATCTTGTTTAACATAATTGATTTTTTTTTACTTAACCATTTCTTTTGAAATCATACCAAGATTTGCATATGTACGTCTGTGTGGCTGTGCGGTTGGTCGCAAGCATGTATATACCGACGGTGGAGCATTGATAAAAGCTCGCTGGAATCGTATTGCGCGAGTTCAAATTCCAGTCAAAACCATTGCTTTCATTTAGCAGCCCCGGGCAGATGCGGCTCATTAACTCGGGAGAGCAGCTTATTTAGGTGAAGGGTAACACTGAATGTAAAATACTCGGGCAAGAGTGCGTAAAAATGGCTTTGTACCAAACTTGGGTTGGTGCTAACCAAGTAAATATAGTATATACCGACTCCCAGTACTAAGAAGATATAGGTCTACTATAATTATTTCTTCTCTTTTTTAAGTCATCGTAAGTTCTTTTTTAGTCTCTTTATTTCCATTTACAATTCTTATTCTGAAACACAGACCACTTGTCCTATGCTCAACCTCCAACATGGAGGATCTTTTGTGGGCATTTGAAATCAGTGTTATACTTCAACTAGATGAGAAACTCTCCCGAGTTAACGATCCCCATCTACCCAAGTCGGGTAAAGATAGATAAGATGGTATTTTTACCGGGATTTGAACTCGCGTAATAAGATTCCATAGTCTAAGCTTTTACCAATGCTACACCTTGCCGCATATACAAGAGTTTACTGTATCCTATATTCGTACCAATAAAAACTTATGATAAAATTCGTCATCTGATCGCCGAAATTATCTTTATTTGATTTAAGAATGCTATTCATAGTATTAAAAAAACAAACGACAAAATTCCGATTAACTGGCGGCCATATTTCATCGACAATTTCAAAAATAAATCTCAGAAAATAGGTAATCCAAGAAAAATAATTAAATGAAAAAAAAATTGAGAAAAAATAAATAAGAATACAAATTTAATGTTTACGACTATTGAATTTTCTAGAAACTCGAGTCCACCCCCAAAATAAACACCATTGCTTAGTGCAACATTGATTTTCTTTTACCTTATTTTAGAACACAAAGACAATTCTATTCTTTTCTTTACCTCCACATAAATCTTTCATCTATTTACGATATCGAAAGTTAGATACTGACTGAAAATATAAGATTTATCATGGGGTTTTATTATTATTATTTTTTTTTTTGTCAATAAACTTTGAAAGCTTTGACAGAAATAAGTAAAAATACTAGCCTTATCTGTTTTGGGTTTAGTCTACTTAGGTAGAATATCATAATTCAGACACGTTTTATTAAAATAGAAATTTGAAGATGGTCAAGCCGAGCGGAATTGTTCAGAAGAGAACTAAGGTATTATATTAAGAAGCTCGACCCCACAACTAAGTGTCTTGTAAGAATACAAAAAAGAATTGAATTAAAAATATTCAAAAGAAAAATTAAAATTCTTTTAAATGAACCGTGTCTAATTACTAGACTTGTGTAAGAAAAAAAAAAGCTAATGTAGTATTTCCATTGTCGTAGGAATAATAATCAAACAGTGATAATTCAAAATTGATGACTTTTAATTTAAAAAACGGGCCCTTTTGCAGAACAAGCAAATGGAGAAATTTGGCCGGAATATTTTTTGGTTCGGCACTTGCAGCGGTTGTAAAACAGCAATTTGATTGGCTAATAAAATTGACGTCAATATAGTAAAATAAATTGAAATTTAAGATGAAACAAAATTAAAAATTAAGATGAAAAAATATAGATTTGTTTATAAAATACTTTTTTTAATAATTTTAAATGATTAAACTTTGGGTTAGGGTTAGGGTTAGGGTTGCGATTAGGGTTAGGGTTTTTTCGATGTTTTATAATTAATGATTTAAAATAAAATAAAATGTTTGATTCATTAGCCAATCAAATTGTTGTCTTATAACCAGTGCAAGTGCCCAACCAAAAAATATTCCGGCCAAATTTCTCCATTTGCTAGTTCTGCAAAAGCAGAAAAAAAACGCTAGGTACACAGCAATTTCACGCCAATAGAGACATGTCCTTCTGGCAAAAAGGTCAAACAAAAACAAATATCTCCGACAGTGAGGGTAGAACATGAGCAGCAGGGGTAGAGCATTAGTAAAGGCTTGGACTCTGGAATAGAATTATATGAGTTCAAATCACAGTCGAAACTTTCAGCTTTTTCGCGCAGATGAAGCTCGTTAACTCAGAGACTAACTCATCTAGGTGAAGAACAACACTGATTACAAAAAAAAAACAGGAATATTATGGGCACGTCAAAAAAAAAAAAGAAGAATAACTGGCATCATGCCATGGGTTTGTGCGCGACCAAGTAAGTAATAACAACAAATATCTGTGAATTCCTCTAGTAGAATATATAAATACAAGAAACATTTCCCAGGCGCCAGGGAGTTGCCCCTGGGTAACTGAGAGAGCATGTTATATAGAAATGAAGTTAATCCTTTGTTATACTAAATTTATTTCTAATGTTTTTCTCTACTAAATTTAGTTCTTTAACTCAAGGAAGCCTATTATATAAAAAGGCAGTACTCTATATTTGCAAAGTTTAGTGGTCTGAATCATTTTTCAAGGGCTAAGGTTCTGATACAACCATGACAGTCTAATTTTTATCTTATTACAGTTAATTAGCAATTATCTCCTCTGATTGGTCCATTTTCTACATCCCTCAGTTTAAATAATGTTTCTAAAGTCTTAGTGCCATACCATTATCTAGGCTAAAAGTGTTGTAAAACCATGAATGCACAGTTACATTTTGAACGCAAGGGAAAGATAGAGAAGGAAAGAGAGAGGGGCGAGTTAGAAGGAGAAGGGGGAGGATTGGGAGATGGAGAGTAAATATGATAAAAATCTTTGAAACATGTTAAAACCTTAAGAATTTATTTTTCTTTTTTGTAATTCTTTAATTGAATTTCACTAATACGCTTTAGAACAAGCTTAGAATCAGTAAAATAAACAAACTTCATCAGCGCAAGTCCTCACTTTCATTAGAAATAGTTTTCACAACTTTGGTGATAAGAAATCTCCAAAAAAAAAAAAAAAAAAAAAAGATTCCATTCTAGAAAACGAAGAACTGATCCGAATTCATGAAAAAAAATAACACTTACACACACAAAAACAACTTCTGAACAAAAAGAAAACTATCTCAGTTAATCACGAGCCGTTCATGAAATAAAGAAACAGCATATCTCATTAGTATATAACTATATCACGTAGCTTATACCAGAAAAAGGAAATGACTACTCTTATACTAATTATAAACAGAGGAAACAGATTATATCTATCGTTTTTTTTTCTTTGCCAATGAAGTCATGGGAAACTAGTACAAAATCAAAGTTGTATACGAAGTGAATTTTGAAACCTTCCATTATTCCCATTTACAGATTGTGTAAAACTCTTAACTGTCCATTACTTCAATCCTACGTTCCTTGCTAATAATTATATCTAGAGCTCTTACACTGATACAAAACAGTGCACTTAGTGTGGTCAAATCACGTTAGAAACACCGGTTCTCACCTATATGACAACTGACTAAGCTCGACGTTGCTTAACTTCGGTCATCTGATGGGAACCGGTGTCTTCAACACTATTTGACCGTATTTTCTCACATAGCCTCGTATAAGTTATCATTTGATGTGTACTGTTTACAATTTACAAATTTGATAAACCCACATTTCAGGAAAGCACACAGACTCTCTTTGCAAGTTAAATCAGAAGAACCAAAATAATGCATACTATGTTGTTTAAAAGAATCGTTTTGACGACAAAGTTTCTCAAAAATGATTGTTAAATGCATCAAATGACCTAAAATGGCAGTAAAACACAAAGAGGATCTAGAATTTAAACTCGCGTAATGCAATTGAATAATTTACGCACTTATATCCAGTTGTACTTTGACACTTTGTGAACTATTCTGTGTAAAGGTAAAGTCAAATTAGAGACAGGGGTTATTTTAAGATCACCGAAGTTAAGCAATGCAGACCCTTTTCAGTACTAATATGTGTGACCACTTAAGAATATCAGGTACTGTACCAGGCTGGTCTGCAGTTTGGGGTACGATCAGTCAGTCGAACGCACTAAGCATTCAAACAGAAAGGCCTTTCTCCTCCCGTACACAATTATTTTTCTTTCTTTTGATAAGGTAATTATTTTAATTTTAGAACCTAAAATAATTGATAGTTTTTGTGGGGGATTTTGGCTTATGTGTTTTTATGGGTTTTTTTTTTAATTGATCGTTGCTGTGTCGTGTTCATTGAATAGTCAGATTTTTTTTTAAACATGAAGTACAATCTTACAATACACCGAACAAACTGAATATATTCATTCATAACGTATCGCACAGTGATGTGCATAGTCTAACAATTGATTTCCTCGAAAGGAGTAGCAGGGGCACCACGTGCAGGTTTGTTACTTGCCCTTGTACAGTACCTGGTATACTTAAATTGTCACCCATCTACATACTGACCAGGCTCGACGTTACTTAACTTCGGTGATCTTACGGGAACCGGTGTATCCAACGCGAATTGACCGTACAATATGACTGAATATATCAAAGAAACGCTCACACAAGATACAGAAAATTCATACAAAATAAAAAGCCCACTTAAACTTTTTCAATCAATTTACTGTATTTTCTGTACTATAAAGCATATAAGCCACATCCGCTCTATTAAAAAAAAATTAAACAAAGACATACAAGCCGCATCCACTTCATTAAAAAAAAGTTTTGCGAGTCACAGATATTTATGTTTTTAGATTAGATATTTACTACAGGTACAAACGATTTTGAATTGTAAATGAACATGTATGTACCTAAATAGATCCTTTCCTCACCTAATTGAAATCCACAGAATTGCCCGCATGGTTCAAAACCTATGAAAAAAGCAGTGGCTTATAGTCCAGAAAATACGGTAGGTTTAAAATTCAAAATAAATAGCTATTGATAAATAGAAAAAAAAATTAAGAACATAAAGCAAATAAATATATATAAATAAATAGAATAACTCATGTCCATCGCATGTTTTGAAAACAAAAAATATAAAATGTCCAAACTATTTTGACTCTTTAGACCCTCAAGAGCCGATATATTGGCCTTGAAGACATAAGTCAAAAGAAGATGTACTAACAGGGGAGGAAAAGTCTTCCTACTGAAAAAATAAATGCATTAGAGTAACAATAGAAATCCAACAAATGCACTAACTTACTTCTACATATACGTACATTTCCATAGAGACTCTTAAAATCAGACAAATCCCACACAAACAAGAATATGTTTTCTAAGACTTACGAAGACCCACCTAAACATATGTAGATTTATAGAAACGCACACAAAGAGACTGGTAAGGTTGTGATTTTCTTTTAATCACCTATTTCTTGTAGGTGATGTGTCTCCTTGATGATCAATAATATATTTTTCAATTTACTAGCAAGAGTCACTATAAGAAATTGAAAACAGTGATTTAGAAGTATGATTAATCGAAGAACGTGTTTGACTCGGTTAGTAGCTAAAATATAAAACACTTACTTGTTTTTATAAGAAGATTTAAACCTTTGGACGCTAAAAGGCTGGTATATCGACCCTAGCAAATGAAAACACACTAATATTTTGACCTTAATATGGTCCTCTATTAGAAGGGCTTTAGCTGACTGATTGGTGATTTTGATGAGTCAGTATCCAAAGGCTAAGATCTCAAAGTGAACAGAAACAGAACGACTAGGACTCGAACTCGCGTATTATGAGTCCGAAGTCCGACTGCCAATCCACTGACCCAAGTTAATCTTCCTAACATAACCTATGATACTGTAAATAAATGACACCTTTTTATTGGTAAAAATTATAGTGCCCTAAAGTTTTATAAATAATAAATTTTAGTGTTTGTTGGTTACTGTGCACTATGGTATATAGACATTCAAATAATGTCTAAATACCATAGTGCACAGTAACTTTTTGGACACCCATTTCCAATATAAATACCGAATTGTATATCATATTTACGCGTATATATATAGATATACATATATATAAATATCAGATTTTTACAATAGAGAGAAAGTCATTTTTGTGTAAGTATCTTTAATGGAACCTGGAATTTTTGTTTCTGTTGTTATAAATCTACTTTCCCCGCGGGAGAATTATGAAAAAAAAGTAAAATGACCCGCTATATTCTATTTCTGTTATATATTTTCCTAAATATATATATTAATTCCTAGAAGAAAGCAAAGAAAAAAATGTTTCTGTTGTATTATAAGTTTTTGGATTAAAAATAAAAAAAAGAGAAAAAAAAAGTATGAAAGTAAAATCCATTATGGATTTTTCCCGTTCTGAAAATCTCGGTCCATAATAGGAAAGGAAATTTGAAGAACAGCTTTTTTTTTTTAGATGGAGGCTGAATGTTGGGATGGGTGGGTATAATCTCAATGGCTGGGGTGCTACACGAATGGGTGGACACAAAAAAGATATTGAGCTACGGGATCGAAGCGTCACGATAATTGACAATTCCATTTTCAGAATCGTGAACCTGTTCCCGCTGCCGGCTTCTGTTGATTGATATGCGATTCGAACATATAAAAAATAGAATGATAAAATAAGATAAGCTGAGTTTTTTTAAGAATATGTTGGTGAGGAATTTGGCTTATTATAAAGTTCCTTTTTTATATTTTTGGATCATGCATAGTTTTTTTTTCCGTAATTTTAAGATTGACATATCTCGTCTCTGGATTATTTAAGAATCTGTTAGTGAGGAGTTTGGCTTATTATAAGTTTTATTTTAAAGATTTTTTGAGGTCATGCTTAGTTTTTTTTGTTTTGTTTTTTTCGTCATTTTAAGATAATCATATATTGGCAATATTACAAATTGCATGGGCAGCAAAGATAGAGTATTGGTAAAAGCTTCGGCTCTGGAATCGTATTACACGAGTTCAAATCCCAGTCAAAAACATTACTTTCATTTTAACAGCCTCAGGCAGATGGGACTTGTTAACTAGGGAGAGCATCTAATCTAGGTGAAGGGTAACACCGAATGTAAAAAGCCTGGGTAAGAGCACGTAAAAAAGGCCTCGTGCCAAACTTGGGTTGGTGCACATTAAGTAAATATAATATCTTGGCAATATCACAAACTGCATGGTCAGCAATGATAGAGCAATGGTAAAAGCTTCGGCTCTGGAATCGTTTTACACGAGTTTAAATCCCTGTTAAAACCATTGCCTTTACTTTAAGTTGCCTTGTTGGGCTCGTTAATTTGGGAGGTTAATTCATCTAGATAAAAGTCAACATTGATCGCAAAATCCCATGGATTTAATATGCACGTAAAAATGGTCTTGTGTCTAACTTGGGTTTGTGCTTTAACAATAAATATAACAACTCGGCATTATCAAATACGGATTTTAAATTATGGAGCAGTAACACCACCTAAATAATCAAGCTAGGGACTGGTGAAGTAGAAGGATTGACGAGGTACGAGAGAGGAATAAAGAAAACATTTAATGAGATTTTGGCGCTTTTGCAGAACAAGCAAATGGAGAAATTTGCCGGAATATTTTTTGGAGTCAGGGACCGGTTATAAGACAGCACCGGTTGTAAAATAGCAATTTGATTGGCTAGGATTAGGGTTATGGTTTAGGGTTTAGGGTTAGGTTTAGGGTTTAGGATTAGGTTTAGTGTTTGGGTTAGTTTTAGAGTTAGGATTAGGGTTTAGGGTTATGGTTAGGGTTTAGAGGTTAACATTTCGTTAGCCAATCAAATTGTTTTCTTATAACCGGTGCTGTCTTGTAACCGGTCCCCAGTCCAAAAAAATATTCCAGCCAATTTCTCCATTTGCAAAAAGCACCGAGATTTTTAATGAGATGTTGGGATAAAAATTAACTATAATATGCACGTAAAAATGGTCTTGTGTCTAACTTGGGGTTGTGCTTTAACAATAAATATAACAACTTGGCATTATCAAATACGGATTTTAAATTATACCAGATTTTTACAATAGAGAGAAAGTCATTTTTGTGTAAGTATCTTTAATGGATCAATCTTGTGATTGAATATTATTTTTTATGACTATGTTATGGTTGAAATAATTTTTAACAGTTGATTAATTAGGTAAATATTCATATTTGCCCAGTTGTGAGCCACAAATTCAAAAAAAGCTTTGTTTTCACCGGGGGTTGATCTTGTATAACGCAATTCCAGAATCCAAGCTCCGCCCTCGCTGCCCTGCTCTAGTAGTAATCGTTGTTTTAGTGTTATCATCGATTCGGACTGTGGTATTTGTGTTGATTGCCTAGTAACTGCTCTTCCAACCAAGTGAAATAGTGTCATCTTACCCAAGGATAATTGGATGATGACGTGCATGTCCGGGGACAGGGATTATTTTTTTACTGTTCAGCTTAACTGGTCTCCTCCATTGCTGTCAACCTGTCACTACTCACAAGTTTGCTCTTCTTAATTGCTTTCACTTATTCTTGAGACTTACCTTAAAGAATGGCAAGTGAGACACGATTACAAATTTACTGTTTCTGTTTGATGTTTTGCTAACATGTAATGTCGCCATTTTTGACGGCAGCAGTATGCTAGTAATTCATTTAACAGTTAATTTTAATTAAAAAAAATAAACATGGATTTCAATTCTTATAATACTTATGAATTTTATTGTTTACTATTGTTCAAACAAAAAATTAAGATGTTTTTTTTCTTTTCATGAAGTGTTATCTTCATTGACAAAAAAGTATTGTAATTTTTCAATGGGTTCCTTTAACCCTTCTTTAAAATATATATTTTAACTTCATTTATAAACATTTTTTTCATGCTAAATAAATTTTTAATGGTTTTTATTCTAAATTTATTTCTGAAGCTTTTTTTATGCTAAATTAATTTCTAATGCTTTTCTCTAAATTAGTTAACGATGTTATTAAATAGAAAGACTTATACCATGCAGATGCAAATTTTTGTAGTCTGAATCAATTTTTATATAATTATTATAGTTGTCTATACGCTTCTCAGTTATTTAGTTAATTATTTATTTTTTATTAAAAACGCTTCTTCGTATCTTATCTGTGTTTTGAAAAAGATTTTGTAAGCAATAATCTCCACTCCTATATTGTTCTAATGGTTTATATGTTGAGGTCGCTTTAAAAAAAAGCACTGGTTCCGGTTAGATGACCGAAGTTAAGCAACGTCGAGCCTGGTGAGTAGTTAAATGGGTGACCATTTAAGAATCCGAGTGTTTACAGTTCACTTTCTTGTTTCTTCGACTCGATCTAGCCACGTGTCGTACTCGTAAACCGGAAATTCGAAATCGGATGCACAACTTAATCAAACACGACGATTTGATTTTCTATCTATAGAGATTGATCATACAATGATAAATGTTATTTAACAAGCTCTAAACAGTTAACTCAGTCAAATCTAAAAATACCCTAAAACCTCGTACGTCGTCAAACTTGGGACTGAAGAGGTAGAAGTTTAGACGAGGTTGGAGAAAGGAATGAATAAAAAAGATTTTAAAGACGTTTCAAGAGTTATTATGACACATACTATACAAAATTCACTTTACTTATGCGATGTTTCTTCAAGTTCTTTCTTTTTTTGTTTTACGGCATATCACCCTTTTTTATTTTGGTCGTATAATAAATAATCCCGTGAATAGACATTTTTTATAAAGTTTTTTTTATTCACACAGAGTTTTTTTTAATAATGCACTACTTAACGCTTAGGTGGAAGAAAAGAGGGCATTCAATCCTTTCCCAATGGCATTGGTACAAATGGGAACGTATACGGAATGTGTTGACTTCAAAATCGTGTAAATACGATTTCGAAGTCCGAACGCCTACTCATTGTCCCAAGTTGACCTCCCCACAGAAGGTTTGATATATTGTTAAAAAAAATTAGACTACGGAGTAAATAAAGTAAGTAAATAAAGATAATTTTATCCTTTAAAAGTAAACATGGAACTTACTTGTAGCTCCTGAGGAACTTGTGATTTTACCGCCATTGCGGAGTCTGTTTGGACCCTAAGCACAGCTCTGCTTTTGAGTATAAAACTTCACACTCGATTTTGTTTAATACAGGTATTTATTTTCATCATATCAAGCATTAGGTTGACAAGTGTTTAATAGCTAAATAACTATCTTGAATTAACTCCAAACTGTCACAGAATTCACGCAAGAGTAACTGAATAGTACTTGCAGACATTTTGAACCACTGCCAAGTAGAACTGGTGGTCAGTGGTTAAAGTTGTGCCAATTGTTGCCAGAAAGTCCCCAGAGATGAAAGTTAGATCCGAACGGTCGCTTGGACACTATCGACATAAGAACGGACGTTAATTGGGTCGGGAAAAATCTGGAAGTAAATTTGGCAGGAGGATAAATGGAAGTAATCTGATCGAATCGAAGTAAATCGAAAAGTACTTAATTGTTTCTTTGTTGTTTGATTGGAAATATATTGATTTTATTGCGTCAGAAGTATCTTTGGGTTATTTGTAATGGTATAAAATGATAGACATTATTATAGATTGATTGATTTTAGAATTTACGGCATATCAACCAGATTAAGATTATTTATTACATGTGTGTTATTTTGTTTACGTTTGTTTGTTTTTTATTCGTTTCGTTCAGTTATATGTTTTTGAAAAACACTTATGTTGTGGGGCTATCTTCCCTTTCGATTACCGAAACATGAACCCGCCCAATAGGTATATAAACAGTCACCTACGTCGCTACGACGAGAAGGCAGCTAAGGGCTAACCAGATGTCGTTGACTACATTATCATTAACTACTTCTGTATTACTAACTTACTCTGTTATCAACTCTCTATCTACCTATCACCTGATCGTTTGCTCCGTTATTAATTGCTAACCACTCGGCAACCACACCAACTTTGTGTTGTTATTATTCGTTTGGTGGTTATTTTTATTTTGTTTGTTTTATCTAGAGTAGTTTGAACAGTTTTTTTTCTTTGATATATTGAATGATTTGGCGGGGTTTTGCTTTTTCGAACACTTTTTATCATACTACGGAATCTCACGTCTATATCGACGTATGAGGGTCACCAAACCATGTATGGCTGTCAGACTAGCACACAGGGATTTGTTTATAGTGTAGCACCATCCACACTTCATGGAACTGCTGATAATACATTCGGTGTAAGTAATTGGCACAGACTACGTGAACAATAGACCTTAGGTTTATACTTCAGAGTTTTCCTTCTCCTAGATGCCTGCCTTCCCAAAGACTAATGGTGCATCTACCCAGTGGTTTTATCAGCGCCCCCAAACACTAAACTGGGTATTTTCTCGCCCAGCGCAAGATACAGTTCCTTGTATTCGTAAGTGGTTACCCATCAACTACTGACCAGGCTCTGCGTGGCTTAACTTCGGTGTTCTGACGGGAATCGGTGTCTCCAACGCGACTTGACCGTATACTATTTATTTTATATATATATGTATATTTTATTATATATATACACATATATATATATATATATATATATACATTATGTATATATGTATTTTTTATTATATATATATATTTATTTATTTATTAAGTACATATAAATATATTTATGTATATATGTATATTTTATTATATATATATATATATATAGAGAGAGAGAGAGATATAAAAAGAAGATAAAATATAAAATCTTTGAAGAAAGTATTGATGATATTTTTTATTATGATATTTCGGATCCACCTGGATCCTTCGT
>JAUZSX010303819.1:0-12838 GCA_034780655.1 Idiosepius hallami | reverse complement strand
CTAAAAATAATATACACAAACGATTAAAAAAAAAAAAAAATAATAATAACAAAATAATGTCAAAATTGAGGGAAGAGACATACGATTATAATTATACATAAATATATATATTTTCTTGGTCGAGCATGAATCAAGGTTAGCACAAAGTTAGTGTGTGTGTGTGTGTGTGTGTGTGTGTGTGTGTGTGCGTGTGTGTGTGTGTGTGTGTGTGCTAGTGTACAAAGGAGATTCCAAAAATTAATGTCTCCTACATTTTAACTTTTATCTCAAAATGCTGAAGATTTATGAATACAAAAGTGGTACCATTATAACATGGAACCTTTTGTATGTTTATTTACGCTAGTGACTAAAAACGCAGAGTTGAGAGAAAGTTGTATTGGTCTGGAGATGCAGTACAAGATGGACAATTTGTTACATAATTACAACAACAACAGCAAATAAAGATTTTTTGTTTCTTCACTTACCAAAGTGGATTAAAGGGGAAAGTTGAGTGAAATAATTGTAGACGTCTAAAGATGGGGTGTTCAGCTAACATTTTTCTTGGTACTGAAACTTGCTTTTCTAGGACAAAAACAATGACTCCTTAAACAATAATCAGCTCACATTGTTCCACTTTAACACATGTGGGCACATAGGTCACTTCCCATAACATGTCACTTCCTACAATCTACACATGCAAAATACCTAATTCTCATGTGTGTTACATACTGTTGTATGAATGATTTTTATCTGTTTTTTACTCTAACTGCACATTTCTTTTTCTTAAATGCACATTTTTCTCTACACATTTTTCTTCCCACTTGAAAATAGCTACTTCCTGTTTATTTTCTACGCCCAGCACTTGCCTCAGCGAATTGATGTCATCCATTCAAATATCCAACATTGAGCTCCATCCAACCAGAGCTTGAACAGAGCTAAACAAAAAATGAACATAATGGTTTTAACCACTTGGGTTGCTAAGGGAGGCCGAATGAAAGTGTTCCACCTGGGGTGACAGCAAAGGTGAGGAGACACAATGTCAGGAGACATGTCCCATTTGGTCACTAGTGGGTTCAAGAGTACAACATCCGACCTATCTGCAGTATTACGCTCTTAACAAAGGTATTCCTATTTGGTTCATGTATTTAGTTTAGTAGATATATACCTTTCCCAAGAGATACTACTTCTGAAGAGTATGTAAGAGACATGAAATAAAACTTGCATATAACAATTCCACAATCCACTTACATTATCATTTCCCTAAAGAACTTCTTAAATGACTTCTTAGATAAAAACTTTCAAATTTGCTCAATAAAAAGTTCTTCATTTTTAATAGAAAAAAAAATTTCCTGCAAGAAAAAACCCCAAAACAAGTTGCCTTTTATCTTTATCTTGCTGACCCAAAACAAGTTGCCTTTAGTATTTTCTTAAGTAATTAATTTTATTTATTTTCTTTACAAAATAAGTTTATCATGACTTGTAAAACATTTTTTCTATTATAGTTTTTATTTTTGAGATGAGGCTTCGTAATTAACTTTATTATTCAGACTTTTGCCCTCATCTTAGTAGATTTTTGATGTTTTTACACTAGTGTATAAACATTAAAAACCTACTAAGATGAGGACAAAAGTCCAAATAATAAAGTTAATATATTTTTTTTGCAACCTTTTTATACAAACATACCATGTGTGTTATTTAAGATATTATTTGATCATGAAGTTTTATCAAATTGCTTTATGGTTATTTTTAAGTGTCATTTTTATCTGGAAAAAAACAACTCCACTGATTTTAACTAATTTTTAAATTCTGTTTAGCTCAATTAGAAGAAAAATGAAGAAAGATTGAAAATTGTTTATAAAAATCTGGAATGCAATTGAGTTGGAATGAAAATCAAACTTGGATTAAATTGATAAATTCTAAATTAGTTTATAAATATTCTTTCTTTAAGAAATGGCAATAAGAAAAAGGTTATTCCATTTCATTCATTTATTTACTTCACTTTCTAAGACTATTCAATTCTTACTTGTCACTTGGCACTAATCTAAGCTCTTACCTCTAGGGTTTCTGGGTTTTTTTTTTTTAGGGAACCCTTGTATATCTTTTCTCTACTTTTTTGATATTAGCAAGAACTCATTAAAAATAATCAGTCGTATCTCATAGAAATAATTATATTATGGAAAAAAAATCTCCCAGTGTCAATTCTAAAACCTAAAATACATTCACATAGCAGGCATCAGTTTACAAGAAAATTGGCCCTTAATTCAATTCATTCACGGGACTTAACAAATCTATCTAATGAATTTTGAGAAGACCGTCTAAAAATAACTTTTTCATCAAACAAGCCAAATATATGGCTGAACAGAAAACTTTAGTTTATGGTAATCAATTCAATAGAGTTCCACAACAACTGACTTAGGCTTAAGAACAACATAAGAATATTACAATTATTATCTGTAGAAATAAGACAATAGAAATAAACCATCTTTTTTATCCACTTAACATTATTGCTTTCTGTTTAATGATACATTCCATTTGTATTTAAGGGAGGTCCTCTTTGGGCAGTGGATAGGCCATCGGACTTTGGAATCATAATACATGAGTTCAAATCCAAATCATTCTGTTTGGACTAATTCCTTTGAGAAAGGTATGAATCCCCACATCCCTCCAGCTATCAGTTAAAGAGTGCTACAATTTCATTTAAAAAAAAAAAAATATAAGTGGTTATAAGAATATAAGAACGTTTATCAAAAATGGTGTTCTCAGCATTAAACGACTTAAAAAGGTTGATATGCTGTAAAAAACAAACATTTCTATTTTGGCATAAAGTTTTATTCTACTCTTTGTCCTTTAAATGCTGGTGTGGAACTCATCTGATTTCATACACAAAACCAATTTTATTTCTTTTTAAGTTTTTTATAAACAACTTTCAATTTTTCTTTTAATTAAAAATATAGAATTTAAAAACGAGTCAAAATCTTTTCTGCCTTAAAATTGTACAACTTAAAATAACGAAATAGAAATTTAGATGAAGTTCATAATTGACAAGATAATTTTAATAACAATAAAGATTTGAAAGGGTAATAAAAAATGATGTTGTACAAACATGACAAATTATAGTTCTGCTTTTCAAGTCATGATAAACTTTTATCCTAACTCCCCCTTAAATCCTCAAATAATTTTCTTAGTTGGTATGATAAAGGTTAATACAATCAACATTATATAAACTACACAGCATAATGAATTATTTATAAAAGAAATCCTTTTGGTTGTTTAATCCAAATTCAAATATCCTTCAGGAGAAATCCATTTGGGACAGTAGACAGAAATTCCAACTTTGAAATTACAATACATGAGTTCCTAGTTGTTCAGTTTGCATTCACATTAGAATTATTACTCTTGGAAAAGGTATAAATCAGCATACCCTACCCCCAGATATGGATTAAATAGTGCATAGTGTTATTAAAAAAACTATGTGTGGACAAATTGAATGTTTCTAAAAAAAATGATTGTTCTTGGCATTAAATAATCTAAAAAGGTTGATATTCAGTAAAACTAAACAAACAAATCTTTTTACAACAAAAAGAAACAAGTTTGTGTTTAATGGTGTTAAGTTCACTTCATAATACTAGATATAAAAACAATGATTTACCATCAGATACATTAATGAAAACTAGTCATTACAATGTCAGTTTATTTCTCTCCCTATCTATCGATGCATTTGTTTGTCTCTGTCTAGCTATTGTCTATGTGTCTATCTATACATCTATCTGTCTATCCATCTATTAATCTGTCAGTTTCTCTATTTATATATCTATCTATTCATAAAACTATTGGTGTCTATGTATTCAATAATCTATTTGTATCTATTTTAATTCATTCTGTAGATCAGTCTAATCAATCTATCTATCTTTTCCACTTTGTTCCTAAGTACATATGTCTTTGCAAAGAAAACTAGAACCCCCTCCCCTGCCAAACAATGTTCCTATCCCCTTAAATACAAATAAAACAGATGCACACCCACAAGTGTTCTTCAGAGAAATAAGTTTAAATCAACAAGACTTTCAAGTGGTTCTTTCCTTGCCCACTTCAAATCCTGAAAAACCAAATGTTCAGTGACCCAGACTCCCAAAGGGCTTTCAGGGTATATCAGGCAATACAACCATTATTAACTGCATGATAATGCTGACCCTCAGATGTGAATAACTTTTCAGGGTCCCTAATGGTATCTTATCATATGTTAAAATAGGGCAATCTAGTTCCAAGTGGTGATGTGTTGGGGGTAATTGTTCAAAATGACTAAGTTGGGGGGAAACACAGGGGGTAAGGAGCTAAATGTCATTAGACTCCACTTGGGGCAATAGGTTTAATCTATCATCAACATAATTGGCTTGATATAGGGTCAATCAAAATTGTCTCCCCTTTTTATCTCTTAATTGCTACCAATGATCTCTTTTTCTCTATTTTTAATGCAAAAAATTAGGCTAACATTAAACTACTGTGGAATGAATGAGTCCTGGAACAAATCAGAACTAAGAACTTTTACTTTGGTTAAGTTAGAGTTGAGCCTGTAGGTGAAATCCCCTTTTATTCAAACTTCACCCCTAACCCTTCTTACATTCTTCTTCACTAAATATTTTGTGAAACTTCATTTAATTAACTCCTATTTCTTCTTCTTCTTTGAATTTATTATTTCTTATTTGATTAGAAACTTAATTAACCTGCTTAATAAGCTGCAGGTGAAGCTTAAAAAAATTCAAGAATTTGTGTCTAGTTAGGAAAGTAATAACTAGTGACTGACAAAAACCATATTGTTTTTTTAAGCTAATTAAAAACTATTAAAATTCATTATTTCTGAAGAAGTTCTGTTTTTTTTTCAGAAAGATAAAACCCTGAATTTTATCATATTAAAAGTAATACCTTGTACAAGATGTCCAAAACATTACTATGCCCTATGGGTATATAGAAATAAAATAATAAACAGTAAATCTTATTAAAAATTCAGATGATACAATTTTTACCAATAAAGAATTTTTAAAATGAAATGCTGGAAAATTCTTTTTTAGAATTAAGACATAAATTTCTACTGCACACCAACTTTTCAGACATCCTGTACAAATTTAAAAAACAAACAAATGCCCATCAGTTATTGCTATATAAGAGTTTAAAAAAAAACAAAACAATAAAAACCTTTAAAAAAGAAATAATATCAAAAAAATTGCGTTGAAATTTCATAATCTCCTTATGGCAATTTTGAAAATGAAATTGTAAAAGAAAATAAAGCTCTTAACGCACACTTAAACAATTTTAATATTGATTCAGTTCATTATACAGTGCATCCAAAAAGTGTGCATCTATCATTTCAAAACAAAAAGAATATCCTGTGTTCTCCTAAAACTCAATTTCCTCATTTTGTTTCAGGAAATTTGTATTTAAGATGCCACTGAAGAGCTGCTTATTTCTAAGTAAACAAGACAATGAATATATAATGCAAAGAGACTTTACGAATGAAAATATGCAAATAATGAATATTTATTGAAAATTTAGTTCTTCATAAAAACTACAAAGAAAACCATTAAAAATCATGTCTTCAGAAACAATGACAACAGAAACCAATTTTCTCTACTAAATTTTTCTCTAGAAAAGCATCAACAAAAAGTGATTTTTATCAACAAATTGTTAACACTATATAAAACTCAAATTTGGAACACATAGTTCTCAAACACTTTCCATTAAAGCTTCCATCCTGTCATATCAGTTACAATTTACACATACATATGGTGACTGCCACTTCTTGACAGAAGACGGACAACTCTAAGAAAGAGCTACACATGAGCGAGCCGCCACTGTGTCATTCTGATGTTTGTTTGTTTTGTGTTTAATGGCATATCAACCTTTTTAGGTCATTTTAATGCCGAGAACAATTTTGATTTTTTTATTTTATAAACGCAATTTTTCTTTTTTTGTTTTTTTAATAACACAAGTTGCACTATTTAATCCAAAGCAGGAAGGAAGATGGCGATTCAGACCTTTACCAAGGGTATTAGTCAACATGTCAATGTAGGCAGAACAACTTGGATTCAAACTACAATTACAAAGTTGGACTGTCTATCCACTAGGCCACGTCAACCGCCTCCATTTTGATATGAGTGTTGTATATATATGCGTAAATATGGAATCAATGGCCTTTGATGACTGTCAGTTTCTAGCCTGGTGGTCATCAGACTGAAAGCTGACTGTACAGGTGAGAAACTGACAGTCACCGAAGACTGTTGACTCCATGTCTACGCTTAACTAATATACATGCTCTATCACTGACATTGAGCACTCTAACTATAAATATAAGCAATCTTTTTCTACTAATTAATATATATATATGTATGTATGTATGTATGAATGTATGTATGTATATTATAGACATATATTTTATTTTTAATTGTTTATTACAAAATAGTTGATTGATTCTTTCGTTTTGTTTTTATTAGCACATCAACTTGCCAAACAGTTGAAGTGGTAGTAATGATAATAGTGCATTGAAGTATTTCAATGAATGAACAGAGTTTACTTGTTTCAAGTAAAAAGATAAGAAGAATTAAGAAAGCCTATTATATAGAAAAGCAGTTCTGCACATCAACAAATTTTAGTGGTTTTAATCATTTCTTTTTTTGTTAAATAACTTTTTAGAAAGACAAATAAATTTTTATGTTTTATTTATACTTAAAAATAAAACATGTCTCTTAGCTCAATAAAATTGTCATCAATTAAGGTCACATTAATCTTGTAATTTTTATTTTTCTTATATAATAAAAAGCTAATATTTGCCTTAAGGCCATTCAATAGTTTAGATACAAATGATTCCATTATTTTAAACAATCAGACATTCTTCCTATGATTCTCACTTTTTGCTATTCAAATTGGTTTAATTCATTTTGTCATTGACATTAAAGAAGAACTTTTATTGAACTGTGAATTCACCTTCAGAATATAAATTCTAACCAATCAACCTTCAGTTTATAATTAGCTTTCTGGCTGGAATTGTGAGAAAACTATTATAAACATTATTTCTAACTAATAAAATAAAACACTTCTTTTGCAGAACAACCTTTTCTTTTTTTATAGTGTGGATAAATCTACACATAGTCATATTATTGTATTTCATACTTACAGTTACTTATATATATATACAGGGTGTGTCTGAAAAGTTGGTGTGCAGTAGAAAATAATGTTTTAATGGACATTTCCACTATTTCCTTTTAGATAAGCGGTAATACTGTAAATAAATAAAACCTTTTAATTAATAGAAATTGTATCATCAAAATGTTTTGATATAAAATTTACTGCTTATTAGTTTATTTAAATGTCTATATATCCATAGTGAACAGTCTCTTCTTGGACAGCCTATATATATAATTTTATTGCTGGGTTGTTCTTATGCAATGACATTCCATTTAGATGGATTCTATAACTGAACTACAGGGCAATGACAACCTCGAAAACACCAAAGCACTTTAATCCGTACCACACGTGGTTAAAGACGTTTTTTTATTAAATGATAAAGGCTGAAAAATATATACAATGCAGTATTTAAAGGTAAAATTTATTAAATCATTATAATTATTTTAATGGATATATAAACAAGATTAAATTGGTTTTGTAAATAAATCCACAAAATTTAGTTTAAAATGAAATAATGTAATGTTTAAAAATAATAGGATTTAATTGAAATAGTAATATTAATTAAAATATAAGGAGCAAAATGATGACGAAAAGTAAACAAGTGATTATAGACATTTATTCAGTCATAATAATTTTTTTTTTCTTCCTATCTTAATGACTTCTTTAAAGCCATGTAGTGAAAATAAATTAGTAAAAATGTTTTTCATTTATACCAACGACATGTGTCATGTGAGGGGGAGCTTGAGTGTTTGAGTTGTAGTGATGCTATTTAATTTGTAGTAAGTTTTGTCGCTGGTTTGTTGTTCATCAAATAAAATTCATGTGGTATTGATTGCATTGGTCAGAGGGGAGATAGACAAATGCTCACTTGTCGACAGCCAAACTCAAACTGGTCTGTGCCTTGGTTTCAAACCTTGCAGTGAGAATCTGTCATAAATGAGTCCCTATGTACTGTCGTAAATGTAGAGGTGTTGTAAACGTTTGCGTCATGAAATCTTTCTGCTACAAATTATTCTAGTAACATTTTTGTGCTGTCATTTTATACTACATGGGCATGCTAGTATTTAAAGTTGAGCTAAATTGAGCGACTAATACTGCGTGTGATTAAACAACTAGAAAAATTACTTGATATTGCTTCCCTTTTAAGATAATTTATTTAAGACTTTATTTATACTGAACTTCTCAACTTGAGAATTATTTCATCTTTGATTCTTGCTTGAAATTATTAAGACAAATGAATTCTTTAATTAGTCCTTAATCATTAGATTCACATATTGAAATAATTACATGAAGCAACAACAAGAAAAAACAAACAATAGCATAAAACTAAACCAAGAAAAAAAAATGCAATTTCATTTTCTTGATTTTCAATTTCTAATCTTTAGTCAAAATTTGAGTAGATTTTAATTTTCCAAAAATGCTGACATTTTAAAATGCATTCCTAAGAAAGATTTGAATATTGGTCTCTTAATCACTTACAAGCTCATAGAAAAAAAAAACACTAAAAATGTATAAATTTGTTTTTCTTTTGTCAAAAACAGAGAGAAAAAAAAACCTAATTTAATTTCATTAAATTTTCTATGATTAATTATTCCTTTTTGAAATGGAAAGTTGGCTTTTCTAAAACTAAATTATTCTTTTTATTTATATCTATTTTTATTGTTAGTCAAGTATTATTTCAAACTGAAATGAAATTGCTTTGTTAATGCTTGCATTCTTAGCTTTTGTTTTTAAATTTTCTTTTATTATCAAGAGATTGTTTAATAG
Source organism: Idiosepius hallami (assembly GCA_034780655.1). Classification (NCBI taxonomy): domain Eukaryota; kingdom Metazoa; phylum Mollusca; class Cephalopoda; family Idiosepiidae; genus Idiosepius; species Idiosepius hallami. The sequence continues at coordinate 3,919 of JAUZSX010303819.1, read as the reverse complement.
AATTAATCTTGCTTTATCCACCATTAAGAATTCATGTTCTCGTTATCTTTTTAGACATTTACTTATAAAGCAATTTTACTATCTTTATTGACAAAGATAATATGAAGAAAACTTATATTATCTTTGTGTTATTTTAAACAATTATTTAATATCCATTCTTAAAATTTCTTTGATGTTATACAGCAAAATATCTAAAAATGAATAAACTTCTGTTACAAACAAATACAAAAGGTAGGTGCAAAAGTCAATTCCTTTATATATATATATATATATATATATATATATTCATACATACATTTATACATTCATACATACATATATACATACATATATACATACATACCGGTGTGTATGCCCATTAAAAATAAAAAGTTTTAATGCCACGAAAGATAATGAAAAAGTCTGAATTAATAAGTAGTATAAAAAGTGTCGAATATTTTTTTACGGAATTAAGTAAAAAAGAAAATTAAACCAATAGTGTGTGCATTTTTCTGTTTTTAACAATTTTTTTGTTAAAAATAATAGGTTTTAACATCAAGAAAGTTGATAAAGTGATCTGAATAAATAGAATAAAAAATTGAGTACATTTTTTGATTGAATTAATAAAAAGTACAAGTAATAAGAATATACAAATAGAGTTTGGTTACATTTTTCTATTTGATTTGAGTGATCAATGTGGCTTAGTTGATAGACAATCGGATTCTGGAACTGTACTACGCGAATTTAGTATAAAAATGAATTGAAATGAAATTAGTATAAAAATACATTAGAATCCAAAGATCTATAAATAACTCTAGATTTTTCAATCTAATTCTTACAAGTTGGACTTGAAAAACTTTAGAATTCCAGAATTAAAATTTATCAAAAGAAGAATTATATCACAAATATTAGAAAACATACCATTGATGCCAGGAATGACATGGATGGAAAGAGATAATGAAAGGATCGCTCTATGTCACTATGGAGAAGAATTAAAGATGCATTCATAGAAGATTTCCTGATAAGTTTCTCATGAGTTTAAAGGGAAGTAATTCGTTCCTATCTAATTATAACTATTGAGATAAACAGAAGTATATTAATACCTAGATTATTGTTTCATTTGATTAAGAAAGATTAATTCCTCTAAATAAAAGTCATTCTTTAATCTCTTAAAGTAAGAAGTGGCTAAGTTTTAAGAAATAAGAATTCATAAAATGATAGAAGTATATTTTTTAGGTTGTCTTTGTATTCGTTCATAAACTAACAAAATATAAGACAACTTTCTCGCAAAGGAAACTTAACCTTAATTCTCATGAATTGATTTACAGATATTTTTTTAAGGGTTGTTAGTTATGTTATCAATAGCAAATTGTGAAAGTATGAACAAATTTCATTTAATACTTCTTAAGTTATAACATGTGAACTTATCACACCATTCTTACAACCTTGCTAGTTTTAACAAACAAGATGTAATTCTTTTTTTTTTTTTGAGAATTTACAAATGGTGTGATGATATGATAACACTTTGAAAAATAAAGTTAAACAAAATATATGTATAATGAAACAAATAAGAATCCAAATGAAGTCAAATTTGGATGATATAAGAAAAATAATACAATTCTACTAAAATTTGACATAATCAGCAATACAAGTTGATTTTTTTCTTTTTTTTTTTTAAATAGATTCTTTTATTTATCTTTTCTTTGCATTTAATTTCATTCAGCTCAATGCCTTCTTTTTCTAATTGAGACCTTCCTTGTATTTGCATTGGATTCTGAATAAACAAAATTTCAATTCTCTTATTGAAAGCTTATTTTTAATAATCTCACTATCAACAAAAATGAACTGCTTTTGTACAACTTTCTCCTCAAAGGCAATATTATTAACAACAATTACCATAAAAAAACCCAAAAAGGATTCTTAAAGAAAAAAAGAACGACTCACACAAAGAAACTGCCTAATTAGTCTATTAGCTTATTCATTAAATGTATTCTTTTGTTTTTGAGATACAGCTAATCAATTGTTTATTCAGATTCAAATTCAGAGTAAATTCCATTCTACATGCAAAAAATTTTTAAAAAAAGAAATAGGGTTTATAGCTCATACAATAAAGATGTCAGATATTAAAAAACTCAAGGCATCATATGATTTGATATTTCTTCTTTAGGTATGTCTTTTTGGTCAAGCCCTAACCCAAGTTAGGCACAAGGCCAGTTTTACATATTCATATCCCTGGGCTTTTGTAATTAGTGTTGCTCTTCATCAAGATAAGTTACTCTCTTTGAGTTGACAGGATTCATACTCCTGAGTTTTTTGAATCGGTGTTAACCTTATGCATAGATGAGTTACTCTCTCAAGTTAATGAGCCTCATCTGGCTGTGGCAGCTGAAAGTGAATGTAATTGTTTTCACTGAGATTTGTGTATTACAATTCCACAGTCCAAGCTTTTATCTCTACTCTTTTCTAGTTGCCTTTATTTCTTCTATAGAAATTGTAAAAGTTTTAATGCCTTTTTTGATTCTGTCTCTTGAATGGATGAGAAAGGATTAGATTTTTAAGATGATTGAATTTATGCTGTCATTAGCTGAAAGTTTCATCCCTTTGTTAACGATATTGACGGTGTGAGACTTTAAGAAAGCAACTCTAGTAATGTACAGGTGTCAGAAGCAGCAAGGAGTTATTGAATTCCTTCAAACAAAAAAATTGAACCTATCAATATTCACCGATGCCTGGTGGATGATTAAAAAGTTGACACAGTTGATGTCAGTACAAGTACGAAAAAGTTTTTTTGATTTCAGAGTGGTGACAAGAAATATGAGTGAAAAAGTGAACTCCACAAGTGAAAATAGACCTCCTCGTTCATCACTTGTAAATATACATTGAGAATGGTGGTAACTATGTATAAAAATAAAGCATATGAGAGTGCTCATTTGAATGATACCAAACCTGCCTTCTTTAACTTTAAAATATAACCTTAAAAGAATGAGTGGCATTACTTTTGGAACAGCCCTCATTTAGGGACTTTTTTTTTCTATAAGAATACAAGGTCACTATGGGTCTATAGAAATTTAAATCAACTAATAAACAGTAAATTTTATTATAAAGCATTTAGACAATACAATTTTGACCAATAAAAAGGTTTTATTTATTTAAAGTATCACAGTTTATCTTAGAAAATGCTAGAAATGTCCTCCATTTGTATGAGAACATTATTTAACACTGCTCAGCAACATCCTATATTTTCTATATTATTATGAACATTTCTTCCATAGGAATCATATTACAATCATTTATGGAATATAAAATTCAATTTAATTTACCAGTAGTTGAAACATAACACTCTTTTGTTTGATTATAAATAATATTAATTTGAATAAATATTGCATACACCTAGATTATAAGATTAAATAAACATTTTTATTTTCTAAAATATAAAGAGCAAAAATGAAAATTTTAATTAATTTGGATATTAGGGAAAAGGTTGCAGTTGTTTTATTATGAAACTAAAAAGCTGTATTGTTAAAAGAGTTAAAACCAGATTAAGACATTAAAATGTTCTAAATTTGACATAATCTTTATTCATTAATTTGTTCTTCATTAGTTTGTTTAATCAACAAATGGAAATAAATATCTGAGGTCAATGAACTTTTAATTATCTAGAATTTCTTTTTCATTTTAGTAGCAGTTGTTTTTCTCAACATGTTCATCAAATATTTTTAGGGGAATTTTTCGGACAATTGTCCTCCTCTTTATTTTTATATTTTTTTTAAATCACTACATTTCGACCAGGTGAACCTTCGGTCTTCATCGGGTGGGGATGGAATTGGATTCATGGTTTTTAATTTTTAATGTTTGTGTTGTTAGGTCGAAACGTAGTGATTTAAAAAAATATAAAAATAAAGATGAGGACAATTGTCCGAAAAATTCCCCTAAAAATATT
>JAUZSX010303808.1:0-12839 GCA_034780655.1 Idiosepius hallami | reverse complement strand
ATTGTAAATATAGTTTATATATATGTGTGTGTTTGTGTTTATATATATATATATAACCTATGCATATATATCAACAATTTCACAGCTTTTTTTTTATTATTGCTTCTATAGGTTTTTATATTCATCAAAATAATCAAGGGACGATAGAAATGCGTCCCATGTTGGTTCTGCAGCTGGAACAGCAGCAATGAAGAGGCCTCTCCAGGGTGCAAGGCCTGGGCAAAGTTGTTTAGGGGTCTCGGATTCTGCCCAATTCTCAGTACCCTCCTCTCAGCCTTGCCGCCAGAAATCTAAAGGAAAGCAAAGCAGTACGTTTGGCACCAGGTTGACTGCAGCAGCTACCGGAACGAGCTGAGTACAGTTTCGGACCGCCTTAGGGACTCAAACTCCGGATTTTCTTCCTGGATTTACACCCTTTGCCTTTCCTGAGCTCAGGTCATCCACAAGGCAGTGGTGGTTCACTGGTTTGTACTTCAGAGTTTTCCTTCTCCTAGATGCCTGTGTTCCCAAAGACTTAGAGTGCATCTACCCATTGGGTTTTGATAGCGCCCCCACATACTAACCTTGGTATTTTCCTGCCCGGTGCTAAATACAGTACCTGGTATTCGTAAATGGTTACCCATCAATTACTTACCTGGCTGGACGTTGCTTAACTTCGTTGATCTGACGGAAACTGTCTCAACGCGTATTGATAGCATTGTGCCGAACAATATATATGTAATATTGTAAATTGTTATATGTTAGAATTCAACACATATTTACGAAGATAAAATTAGTGGCGCTCTATTTTGGGGGTCCTTCTTTATATAGATAAACTTAGCCTGGAGTTAGTAATCAAGTTCTCTTGAAACGATGTTTTGAATTCAATGTTTTATTTTCTTTTGGACTAATACTTTATTAAATAGTTCTCTTATCCCTACAGTCATTGTTTAAGTGGTACAGCAGACAAAATCACTTAAACTTGCATGTACTGTCTATGTCTACCGCTTCTGTTCCTAACCCTAAGATCGGATGATGATAATATCGTTTTGCTGCACTATAATTGGTTTTCGATCGTCTATTCGGGTTTTAGGCTCCTTATGTCTTTTGGTGTGAGTAACAGCATTTTTCCTCTTCCAACTTTACTAATGGCGACCAAATGTCTTCTATCAGTTTTGTTGCACGATGCTTTTACTTAGAGTGCAAATCTTTATGTGTACAATTCTTTCAACCCATCAGGTACCAGATGTATAGAAATAACTCTAAAGTTCATAAGATTTATTAGAAATCCTATTGTTATTTTTTTAAAGTTTCTTGATTTCTAAAACTCTGGTGGATGAGACTTGTTAACTCAATAAGGTTGATAATTTGAGTTTAATTTATCTAGGGAAAAAGGAAATCCGATTTCAAATCACTCATCTAGGTCAGGGACAAGACTTTAAAAAAACGGAAACTCCTAACGAGCAGACAACAGTAGGCCTTCGTAGATCAATAACCAATTAACACCGATGCAATCTTTTCATGCGTATGGCTTGTGTCGTCACTCTCGAGTCGCAGTTGAAGTGATATGGGCAAAATGTGTCTGTGTGGTGTTTACGCAGCCACGCCCAACCAGGAACAATATCCACAGCAAGTAGTATTTTGTTGCCTTTACCACTCTCATTACAGACAAAGAGGCCAGCAAGCAACACTGCATTATTTACCCAATAATTAGACATAAGAGGGATCTTTTTTTTTGCCGAACTATATATGACCAATATTTTTCAAACTTTATATGTAAATTTTTCATGGAAAAGCCTATAAAACCTGACACCCTTTATTCAGATACAGAGTGGCCCATAATAACGGGGTGCGTTTCGGGATCATCATCTATTAAAATTCCAGTGGACTTTTTTCTGTTTGGTTTAATTCAAAGTTTATTTAAAAGCTTGTAGGCTCTTCACGACACCCAAAATGGAATAAATCATTCATATATGGATAAAAGATATTCCAATTCATAAATTTAACAAGACATTATGGGAAATTCAAAACTCGAATCTCAAATTCGTTCGTCGTGTTACTTGTCATTTCAATTACATAATATTCAAATCTGAGATAACATGTAAACCCTTGTATACCATTGATGCAATAAATCTAGTCAAAACTCAGTGTTGTTTTTGTAAACTTAGAAAAAAAGACTTTATTTTACCTATGAATTTGTTGTTAATAATTGTGCAATAGAGAGAAAATAACCGATATTTTATCACTAAAGGTCTATCGGGCTTAGCTTGTCTCATCAACCAAATTTTATTAGATAAAATATATACGAGAGGATTTTTTTCACGAGAAATTTTTTAATACATTTCTTCAATGGACGGTGAAGATGGAGCTGTGGTAAAAACTTAGACTCTGGAATCGTATTATACAAGTACAAATTCAAGTCAAAACCATTATGTTCGCTTTCAGCTGGCTCTGGAAGATGAGGCTCGTGAACTCGGGACAGCAATTCATCTAGGTATAAAGATAACACCGATTCGAAAAACACGGATAGATGAGGGCCGTTAATTCCATGAGTGTAACTTATCTAAGTGAAGGACAACACTGACTAGAAAAAGCTAAGGATGAGCATGTAAAAATGACCTTGAGCCTAACTTTTGTGCTCAAGCGAGTTTCTATAATTTAAAATATCTTTCTAGGTCATAACTTCTATAAGAGTATATATAATCTAATATATTTCTCACCCATTTCTTCCAAAAAATTGGGAAGTCTAAACTTGCATTTATTTAGATTACAATATGTATTGCTAGAACTTGCTAGAGTGTTGCTTTGACGTTCCATTTGGGCTCATTTTAAATTGTGTATTCTTACTCCAAGATTTTTTTTTCTTTTGAAAAAGACTGTTGTAATGTTTTGAAAACTGAAAACTATTTTATAATAGTAAACTAGGGTTATATTGATACACCAATGACTAATGTAGCCCCTACACAGCGGAAGCTATTCGCTGGCAAAGATACAATTCCCAATCTTTGACACCTTAGCAGCTATTTTTCGGGTTGATAGAAAGTAGAATTTGTTCTAAAAGTCTGAATACACAGTATATCAATTTTCAAATCATAAGGCCAAAAATTGGCAAAGTTTGGCGAAGACCGTTCTTCACGCGCACAGTCACTTTTATGTACCGTATATTTTGGCGGATAAGGCAACGATGAGATAAGGCAAGGTAATTGGAACAAATTTTCATAAAGTTATCATGTCTCGGTTGTATAAGATGACTGTTAAATCACGAAAATATGTTAGTTTAGCCTAGATATGAGATTGCAACATCCGGTATCTTCTGTAATGTTGGTTATATAAAGATTATGCAATTACTTACTGTATCATTATAGGTTTAAAATTATGTTCCATTTTTTTCAAATTGTGGTCATTTTATTATTATTAAATCCATATCATTGGTTTTAGATATAACTATAGAGAAGGTTTTATTTTTAATATTGATGATATTGAATAAAATTGTATAAATACAACTACCTGTACTGTAATAAATACTTTTATTGAAAAATAAGGGTGTATATAGAGAACCATTTTTATTGCAATCAATATGACACTGATTTTTTATGCTAATGAAAAATCTGCCCATAGTATTCAATTTTTATGAGGTGATAAAGTTTTAAAAAAACATCTTTAAAAATACTTAAAGGCTCCATTTATACGCCGAAATATACTGTATATGCTAGATTTAATTACAGATGTATTATTTAAACCCTTTTTTTATGGCTTTTATTATTTTTATTACTATATTACTATTAGTTATTGATAAGGAAAATAGAAATTGTTTATTTAAATAGACGTTTTTATTCTTACTTTTTTCTATCTAATGTCTGTAACTAATAACAGAAGACATTCCAAAAGTAATTTTTTTGTAAGTCTTTAACGGGTAAGAAGAGATCTTTCTGCTCAACAACAACTGCATAAGCAAAAAATAAAATAAAATAAAAAACAGGAATGGATGATCCCGATCTCTGACAGTGAATTTCAATTTCAGAACAAAGCGTTATTTGTGGGATTAGATCAAAATCTTTGCCGAACAGAGTAGTAGAATAAAAACTAATCTTCTGTTAAATACAACATTTAGAACACGTAGATTTGATTTATCTTCAAACCTTAAATAAAACTTATTTTTTTTAGTAGATTGGATTTTTAACTGATCGCCTTAGATTTTTTTAATGATAAAGAGATTAGTATCATTTCTGGGTAGTTCAACGGATAGTCTTCAGTATCAGGATACACAATTTTAAATGCCATCAGTCTCATACTTTATCCTTGAAAAAGGTTTAAAATCTTTTAATGGGGAATTAAAGAATTAAAACTTTTTCAAGGAGAAATGAAGAGCCTGATTGGATTAACTTGTTAAACTATTTAATCTGTGAAGGTCGTTTCAAAATGGTTGCCACTTCTATTGGGGCTTTTCTTTTTACTTTATCTAGCTTTCAAATCCGTGATCAGTAGAATCTCAATTCTGACTACACCTGGTCGTGTCTTTCGCAAGCAAAGTGACTATAAATCTTATCTGGCACTTCATTATAATCATAATCATCATTATTGTTGTTGTACTATATGTTATCAATTATCATCTAATTTTCACCTTTTTTTTCTCTCTTTTTAGGTAAGAGGGCTGCTTTATATCCTGGATTCTTGATATTTCGAAAATGAATAAAACAGGTATGCTTATAAGTTATTTTTCTACAAAAGTGCTAAAGAGAAATTGTAAAATTATAATAAACTTGATTCTCTGAGTATTTTCGGACAGTTGTCCGCATCTTTATTTTCATATTTATTTTTTTCTTCACGTTGTTTCGACCAGGTGGACTTTCGGTCTTCGTTGGGTGGGAATGAGTTCATGTTTGTTAACTTTTATTTTTCTAATGTTTATGTTGTTAGGTTTTTGTATTAATTTTAATTTTCTGTGCGTATTAATGTTTTTCTCGTACATTCCGTTTTTTTGAAAAACTTAAACTCATTTACACTCGATGAAGACCGAAGGTCCACCCGGTCGAAGCGTAAAGAAAAAAAAAATAAAGATGAAAATAAAGATGAGGACAATTGCCCGAAAAATACACATAGAATCATTAATCATACCTCATCTCAGGGATTACGAAAAACAATAATAAACTTATATAAATCAAATTAATGAAACCATTTATGGACATAAATCTCTTTAATAATTAAACTGATGATCTGTTTTACAATGCTAAACGAGGCAGAAACCACTTGTAACACTTTATATTCCAAAATTACAATATTTTCCTTCTATGACATTTAATGAGAAATAATCATAACTATCTTAACTTAATTTCTGAAAATTGAATTCACTCGCTAGGAGAGTGTTATGATTTCGGAAGCTTCAAATTTTCGGGAATTACCAGTTGTAATTAAATTGGTTTTGATAATTGATTACTAGGGTTGTGACAATATGCTTATATTAAATTATATTCTTGCCTTTACTTGACTATTTTGCCATTTTACCATTTCTTTTAATTCTGTAGTTATTGGTACGAATTTGGAAATATGCTGGTCACAGCTCTAACCACTAGAGATTTGACTAGAATGTTGTTTAATAAAAGCATATTGCCACAGCCCTATTGATTGCAAGCTTCTAAATATCATCGGCATATTTTGAGGTTATGAAAGATTTAGATTTTTATTTTGAAAGGTTAGATAGATCCCGGCCCCTTAAGTAGGTTCATTAGAAATTGTGTATAGGGCAGTTTTGCTTGTCAGTTGAGTGAAAACGTATGCAAAGCTAAAGAGGGCTTTTGAAATAACATGTAATCTTATTTGCGTTCAGTCGTTTTATGGAGTTGGTCTTCTTCCACTATTTCTATCTATCTATCTATCTATCTGTCTGTCTGTCTGTCTGTCTCTTTATGAGTGACATTGATTAATAGTTCGGATATTATCAAAATATAACTTAATATTCTTGTGTGCTTAACATATTCATATTTTCTATTCTTGCAAATACACGTATATAAAATGTGTGCACATGTTTCCTTACACATACTTGTATATGTGAACATCCTTATATATAGATAGATATCAGTTTGTATATATATATATATATACATATATATATATAAATGTTTCTATACACACATATATATATATATTATGTGTATGTATGTTTGTATAACTATTTGAACTAACTTATATATGTATACTTTTTTCGTACGCATATATGAATTTCTCTCTCTCTCATTATTATTATTATTATTATTATATGCAAATATTACTAAAAAGTAACTTCTCTAAATATGAGATGTTTTTAAGTATAATAGTTTTCCATTGGCAACTTTATTTCATAAAGGCAGGTGCGATACAAAATTGTGCAGCACGCGAATTGATCGGATTTCATAAAGATGTCCGTACTTAGAAGGAACAATTGGTAAAATTCCATGAGGATTTGAAGAGGCGTAGAATTTGGTAAAGTGAGACGAGAAAATGCAAAAGGAGAAATCTGTTCGCCCACACCGTATCGAAAAGATGAATACGCCCGGGTCTCGCTATCTATTTTCGTTTCTAACACCCAACTCTATTGCGGTTGTTGGTGTAGGTGTTTTGGTGGAGGGGAGCGGGGAATGATTGGTTTTCTGAAATGATCATTTTAGCTTTTCGTTTGGTAATGTTGCCTCCGGGGAGCGGTTTTTCAGAAGGCTCAAAGAGTGAAATATTCTTTAGGAACATGTTTTGACTGATTTTCTTCAAAACATCATGTAATAAAACTGGTTGATGCGGCGGCCGAGGTGTCGGTTGCACATGTGGGTTTTGTGGTTGAATTCTGAGGGGGTGGAGAAGGCAGAGATGGATGGTCGAGATACAGAAGGGGAGGAGAAAAATGCGAAAGGGGGGAAGAAAATCCGAAGTCAGAATTGGGAAAAGGGTTTAAAAATTCGAAAAAAGAGAAAGTAAAAGTGTGGAAGATTAAGAAAAGGAGAAAAAGAAAAGAGGAATAAAGACGATATAAATATAGTGAAGAAATTAGGAGAAAAAAATTGAAGAAAAGAAAGAAGAAAATATTAAGATATTGACAATTTGTTTTAATTAACTTTCGTTTGAATTAGTAAAAATTATACTGTGTATTTGGAAGTTTCATAATCTGCATATTCGTTTTTCTGGACTGTTGTGCTAATCTTCATAGTTTTTTTTCATCATGTTCCAGACAATAAACCTCTGGCCTTTTATAGGTGTATTAACCCTGACTGAATACGAATGTAGATTCTCGGAAATATATGCTGCGTAGAAACTGATATTAAGTAGAGTTTAAACTATCATCTTCAATGCTCAGCTGAAACAGTAGAGACTCAAAGCTTCCCTCCACCATTCCACGAGTAACATCTCTATCCGCTTAATTGTTCGTTTAAAGACTTGATATTTTATATATTGGGTTATTCGGGCACGAATTTGATTTTAATTAAAACCAGAGAAATAGCAGCTAGGAGTCAAAGTTAAAAAAAATTGAATCACTGTGAGTTCATAGCGTAGGGACAATGTTGGACATTTGAGTGTCAATATAGCTGCTGTTTGCTAAAATATTAATATGGCGAAGACTCCACTGGCCATCAAAACAGAGGGTCAAGGAAGAAACGATATAAAAACTCTGTGAAGATGTCCCTCAGTGCCTGCCACAGGAACTTGCAGGAGAAACGCTGCTGGAGGAAAAAATGTGCATAACCTTACCAGATGTGAATTTTGACTGCAGCCAAACTGTAACGATAAGGGAGTCGGAGAAAGCTTATAAGGAACGGCTGGTTGAGTTTTTCTTGCTTGAAGAGGTGTTGGTTCTCTCAATGTGACCGTGCCATTACTCGTTGGACTCTGGGAAGGAACAAAAGCTCCTCCCAAAGATGACACGTACAACACTGTGGATCCACATTTTTTATTTCCACAGCGCATGGGTGTAGTGCAGCTCACTTCAACTCCCACTGACTCGCTCTCTGCTATTTTCTTGACTGGTTAACCACCTTGTTGTCTCAATCCCAATCCTTTCCAAACTTGTCTAGTCACTTCTTGTCAACAAAAGAGCAAGTATGGAGGACCAAGGAACCCATAATTACACTACAAAACTGCTTGTCCTGCATCGGGCTCGTCAACCACAATCGTGCCTGCAGTCGACATGGAATCTTCGTTCGCAAAACCAAGCAAGAGAAAGACTAAAAAAATAAACAAGTTTTCTTTTTTAGAACAAACATTTTTTTTTAATATAAACATCACAAAAAAAGCATCAAACAACTTTGAAGAACGGTCGTGTACAAGAAATAGGCTAAACTGAAAAATAATATATCGTTTGGTGAAGCCTTCTACAAGTTTTTGAGTTTATCTTACAAATTTGGATAAAGTATATAAGAACGCTGACATGAAGAAAAAGAAAGAAACAAAATATTGCAAAACGTTGTATACTTTTGAGAGATATGAAAAATTCAAAGAAATCGTCCATTGAACACTAAAAGCTATTTTTTCCCATTCATACGCAGTGAGATGCTCGGAAAAGAACAGACATAAAAATGTATCGAGGAAAGAGTTCTACGATATTGCAAATACGACGTTTATATTAATAGATGAGTTTTTTTTCTATTTATTTTAACGAGAAGGTGGTATTATTTTTATTATTATTATTATTTTAGATTTTGAAAAGAAAACATATAAGCCATGTTATCATAGGAAAAAGTATTCTACAGTCTTTATAAGTGGAGGGTGTAATAATAATAAAAAATGTTAAGTCAATAGAATGTTTTCCATAACTTTTACCAAGCGATTGTTTTATTGCATTAATTCATTCGTTATTTTAATTTTAATCTACACATCTGGCAAGCCTTATTCCCATGTTAGACCAAATATCATTCAGCATTACTGGCTCTTTTCCTTTATTGTTTTATTAAAGATTGTAAAGTTTTTAAATTTTTACAAATGTGTAATATTTTGAAAAATAGTTTGATCTTTAGAAAAATATTGGTATTCGTTCGTCTTTTTTTCACCCTAAGTATATATTAGAATGCAAAATCTAGAATGATCTAGGTATTTTTGTCTGCGGCCTATTAACATTGTTTAATAAATTAAACATTTTATCTAAAGGCATTCTCAAGCATGAAGCACATAAAAATGTCTTAAATATATCATAAATAGAACCATGTGTATACGTTCATTCTTTATGGAATCCAAAACAGCTGCTCTACTTTGTGTCGGGAAGTGTTTTTAGTTAATAGTTCTGTCGAAAAACCCACAGAAATTATCGAAACTCGAAATAAAATCCTTTTCTAGAAGAAAAAGTAGTCGTACAATGAAGAGTAAAACCGCTTCCAAAACCCTGGTTGAGTAAGTTCATTAATTTAACAACTCATGTAGGTGAAGGACAACACTTATTCAAGGAATGTTATGAAAATATAACAAATTGTCTAACTAGGTATGTTGTTCACCCGGTAAATATCATATACATATAGAAACAATCTGGGATTATGGAACACTGTAAAATAGATTGATATGCCATAAAGCAAAACATATCGGGTAATGCTATTTTTGCATAGAACCAATTCTATTCCGTAATTATCTTTCTAGTTTTAGAAAGATTTTACCTCAAATTGATGCCAGGAACCACTTACAATCAAGCATGTGCTATAGAGCTGCATTGATAATGTACATCACCGAAAAAATCACAATCATTTATCTAACATGAGAGAACTTTTCAACGAAAGAGATCCTACTGAAATTATATCCTTCTTAAAAAAAAATAAAACTGCTTAATAAAGTATAAATAAACCCAACCATATACCTTAAAAAAACTTGGCTGAAATTCACATATAAAAAAATAGAAACTACAACAATTGACTTAAATCATAATTAAAAAAATGAACCAATAAACAAGATTTCCTCTGAAACCTGTGTGACCTTAAATAACCATAAAAGGTTAATACGTCGTTAAACGCAAGCAAACCAAACCAAACCTCAAATTGACATAGATGTAATGTTTTGAAACCTACATATGATGGGAGACAGTAATTTACTTAATTTTCTACGATATCTTATATCTTTGATCAAAATACAGGAATCTAACTGACTCCCTGAGGCCAAGGCACTTCTTAGTGTCTTGACTCAAGGAAGTCTCTACTATTAAAAGCTAATTAAAGTCTGATAATTACTTTATATTTTTCACAATAACCCACACAGCTTGACAGATAACTGAACTCCTTGACAGAAGTAATTAAAGGCAATATTGAAATGTACAAAATATATAATTATAACTGGATAAATTTAGAGTGAAATAATTAGAGGTGAACATCGTAGCCACATTTTATGATATTATATTTAATTGGTAAGTACCAACCCAAGTTTGACACAAGGCCATTTTATGTACTCTTACCCGGGCTTTTTACATTCGGTGTAGCCATTCACCTAAATGAGAGGTTCTCCCGAGTTAACGAGCCGAATCTACCCGAGACAGCTAAGGGTGAATGTAATGGTCTTTACTGGGATTTGAACTCGCGTAATGCGATTTCAGAGCCCCAGCTTTTACAAATGCTCCACTGTCGCTGCATCATTTTATGATATACACGTTTATCATCGGTTTATTCATTGAACTCACATAGGCACTGAGCAATAAGCTAGTTTTGTGGACGGACTCCTCTGTAGGATAACACTTAAGGTCCCCATGCTTCTTTCTCTTTTCTTTTATGGCGTCGCTTGTCCTTTGCTTGAAAAAATCTGAAAGGAAAGAAATATGCTTTCGAATTCGTTTTTTTTAATCAAATTATTGCACCTTCCCTATCTTATACTTTAAAGGCTAATAGAAATACAGTAGGACCTTAATACTTGATAACATCCATTAGACTAGTCTTCTTAAGTTTTGGCTTATCCAATATTCTTTTCCGGCCCTTTGCAGAAGAAGCAAATGGAAATATTTTTTGCTTGGACTTTGCACCGGTTCAAAGACAGCAATTTGATTGGTTAGGGTTAGGCTTTAAGGTAAGGGTTTAGGGTTCCTTTATTTGCTTGTTCTGAAAATGCGCCTCTGTCTTTTTTCTTCTTTTTTTTTTGTTTTTCAGTTTTATTTATTTTGTTTTACGGCACATCAACCTTTTAAGGTCTTTTAATGCTGAAACAATCTTTATTAATAAACATAGTTTTGTCTACATGTAATTTTTAGATTAACACAATATTCACAATCCATTGTTTTAGTTTGGTTATGGTAATGTGAATAGAAACGGAACTTCTGGGTTTCGAACACACGTATTGAGATTTCCATCTCCGACTACCACCAATTATTTTAAACTGAGTGAAAAGTATCGATTTACTATTGATTATTTAATCTAGTATTATATTTATTTGGTCGAGCACCAAGCCAATTTAGGTACTAGGCCGTTTTTTACCTGCTCTATATTCCTGGGCTTTTTTCTTTTAGTATTGCCCTTCACCTAGATGATTTGCTATTTTTATTATTTAATCTAGTATGTGTCAACTGTTAATTGCACTTTTATCCAGTATCCGAACTTATAATACAGATGTAAACTAATATGAAACAGCAGCAAAAGCAAACTTAAACCTTGATTTAACCTACCGGTATAGACTGATATCGCACTATTAATAATAACTTGAGTTAAGTATTGAAACAAAACAAAAAAAAATTTTAGTAATAGCTTGGATTAAACACCTCGCTTTCAGATAATACTCAGAATATTAGAAACTAGGCACCTTTATTCATTGCGCCAGGGTAACTATCCAAATAAATAAATAATGAATAATAACTAATAAAAAACAAATTCTCAATTTTTTATTTATTCATCGGGTTGTTTAGGTTTCGGGGATTTTTTTTTAATAGAGTTGGTTTGTGAGGATATTTATTTCATCAACTGCACTGAATGAAATTGTATATACTTGTTGTTTTCTGTTTTGTATGTTTTTGTCTTTTTTGTTTAGTTTTTTTTTTGGTCTTTGTTGCTTTTTATGCTTTTCCTTTTTTTTAAAAATTGATTTTCTTTTTTTTTATTCTTTTGGGAACTATGATTAAAAAATACAAGTGCATATCCCAAAAGAGAAATACGACCAATACCATTCATTTTTATGTTCTCTCCTTAATAGTATATCAAAATATATCGTAAGAATATAAATATAAAAAAGACCAAAGCAAATGGTTATTCACTCAACTGTCCTTTGCAATAATAAAAAAGAAATTTTACCACTCATAAAAAATATAATATCGCTTTTATTGGAAGTTATTGCTTTAAAGTAATTTCGAAGATGTAGGGTTGTTGCTTTTTTATGTTGAAAATATAGACACGTGTAATGATGCCTTTTAGAAAACAAAAAGGTTATTAAATATAAATAATGTTGTCATTTCATGGTTATATAATCATACATTTCTTTATTGTGCCTCTTCGAGCATTAATGAAACCATATTATTTACTTGTCACCTATCGGTTTTCTGGAGATAACTCAAATTTCACGTCTCTGGACCAAATATTAGCAAGGGGGGTTGTGGTTCAAAACAATTCTTTAAGTGTTAGACTTTACAAACGTGGAATTTTTCCTTTAAATTGCACTGTTCTTTCTAGAAGCTGTTTTTTTTTAATTCTCGATATTCTATACTTACCAGAGAGGCTCTGAAACAACATCTATCTAAAAAAAGCTCCCTGTTTTATAAAGTACAATTGTGCAAAGTTTTAAGAAAATAAACCCAGCCGTTTCGGATTTCTTAGAGAACAATTTCTCTTATTTTTTCTTTAACTCTCTCTTTCTCTTTCTCTCTCTCTCTCTCTCTCTCTCTCTCTCTCTCTCTCTCTTTCACACACACACACAATCATGTGCACAGACAAGTTTTAATATATATTCAATTTTAATAT
>JAUZSX010303797.1:0-12839 GCA_034780655.1 Idiosepius hallami | reverse complement strand
AAGTAATGGTTTTGACTGGGATTTGAACTCGCGTAACACGATCTCACAGCCCAAGCTTCTACCAATGCTCCACCGTCACTGCCCAGTATTAGATGAATATGATAACTGTACTTCTTTAATATTTTTATTTGTTTTACAGCATATCAACCTTTTTAGGGCAGCAAAGTTGGAGCATTGGTAAAAAGCTCAGGCTCTGGAATCGTTGTACCCGAGTTCAAATCCCAGTCAAAACCATTGTATTCACCTTTAGCTGCCTTGGGCAGATGGGGCTCATTAACTTAGGAAAGCAACTCATTTAGATGAAGGGTAACATCAAATGCAAAAAGCAAGTGAGAGCACAAAAATGACCTTGTTCCAAACTTAGGTTGGTGCTCACCAAGTAAATATAATATCAACCTTTTAAGGTCATTTAATGCAGTAAACTTTTTTTTAAATTTTTTGAGAAACATTCTTTTTGCACAGAGAGTTTTTTGTATAGTGGAATATACACTATTTAATTCATAGTTGGAGGGAATGTAGGGTCAAAATGGAAACACAAACGAATGGACTTTTTTTAAAGTAGGGTTAATTTTTCAATAATGATAATAATCCAGACCAATGCTCAATTCAGAACTTCTATTTTAATATACAAGAATTAATACAAATCAAACTTTAATAACTAACATTAATGAACAAAAGATTTTTTGTAGTCGATAATGGCAGGATTTTAATGCTTGATAATCTTTGCTAATCATATTAAAGGATTAATCAAATTAGGGGCATGTTCAATTTCTGATCATTCTATTTTCAGGGGACTGTGTGGAAAATGGAACTTTAAAAAAATGGGGCAATTTTCATAGAAAGAGAGATAAAGTTAAAACCAAAAATGTTTCTTGCTGTATCAATACTAATAAAATTTGAAAGATACAAAGTTTTCAAAAAATGAAATAATGACAATATAGGCAATGGTTTACTGACTTTTCATCACTTAATGTTTCATCACCTGACTATTAATTACGGAAATATAATCACTAAACTTTTAATTATGTGTTTTTTTTTTCATCACTTGAATACAATGGGGTCATTCCCAAAAATGGGTCTATACATATTATGAAGAATCATCATCCTAAAGAATTCTCAAAAAATGGACAAATATTGTGGTGAAAAAAAGCTCTATTTTCAGAAATCCCCAAATAATTAAAAAATTCTTGGAGTGATAAAGCATCCACGTGATAAAAAAAAACAAAAAACGATGTGATTAAAAGTTTAGTAATTATTCTGTGATTTATAGCCGGGTGATGAAACGTCGAGTGATGAAAAAAAAATACACCATTGGCAATATACTATAACCTATGATTTGTTTGTGTGTTTTACGGACTATCAACCTTTTTAGGTCATTTAATGTCGAGAACAATCTATGAATGCACACAGTTTTTTTGGTTGTTTGTTTTTTAACACGATGCTATTTAACCCATGGAGGGAATGTGTGGGTTCATACCTTTCCCAACAGTATTAGTCAAATTAGGAATACAAATGGAGTGTCTGGGATTCAAACTAGAATACTACAACTCCGAAGTCTGACTGCCTATTCACTAGGCCAAATGGACTTCCCCTAATAATCTATAAAAAGAACAAAGAAAGAATGATAATAATATACAAACTATAGAAGAAAAGAAGGAAGAAAAGAGAATTCAATGTGAAAGACTTGACAATAAAAATAGATTCAAGGTTAATCATTTTTCTATCCATTCCTGTCATGTGTTTTCATAAGGCATTTTGCTTTACAAATTAACAAAAACAATGTCAAAGTAACTTTTGAACAAAAAAATTGCTGTAGCCCTCCACCCACCCACCCCGTTAGGAATATAAAGAGTCGGGTAATATGTACGAGTATAGAGAGTCGGGTAATATGTACGAGTATAAAGAGTCGGGTAATATGTACGAGTATAAAGAGTCGGGTAATATGTACGAGTATAGAGAGTCGGGTAATATGTACGAGCAATGAAATTACGTAAACTAATCTTAGACGACATGTCAATGTAGACGGAACAACTTGGATTCGAACCTGCATTCTACGGTTTGGAAGTCTGATCGCCTATCCACTGGACCATGTCGACTTCCCCGTAATCATTTATAGAATTTCATCTTTAAAGGCTGTATATACTTTGAGTTGAAAATAAATGTTTCTTTTGGTACAAAGGATTTTTTAAAGCGAGAGTCTTTCATTGAAAGAGGATTGTAAATAAAACCTTCTAACCTTATCTATTTCCTAATTAAAACATTAAAGATCTATTTATGAGAAGAAAAAAAAAGAAATTGGCAAGTAAATAGTCAGATGAGGGGCATTAAAATTATGAAAGGACCTTAAAGCAATTACATTAAAATGTTCAATTGGTATTGATAGAAAGGCTGGAAAAACAGGACAATTTAATTAAGCGTTCCCCAGTTGTCTCAAATAAACGTTTGTGTCTGTATAGTTCCACCACATATTCTCCAAGATGTACCATCGTTATGGCGTTCGTTGGAAGAGGGAGGTGCTGCTATTTTTCGTCCAGCGGTGAGGGCGGTGGTGGCAAAGAGAGTTTGAAAACCACTGATATAAACAAACCATTTATTTATTTATTAATTAATTTTTAAGTTGGTATATAATCTTCTTGGGAAACATTTTTTTTCTCATTTAGTTTTAGAGCTTGACCTTACACAAACAGGAAGGCAGGGAGGGAGGGATTTAGGAAGGGAGGGAAAGAGGAAGGACTTTTAGCACTTTCAGCTAAAAAAAAAAAAAAATCTTCCAAGACATTTATAAAAAAAAAAAAATTGTTTTTAATCAATTGTGGATCTCTTACTTAAAATTCTTGCATCAAAACCAGAAAATTAATTCCTAAAATTCTAACCATTTTTTTTTTTTTTGGGGGGGGGTTACAATCAACATGAGGATTGTTTTTTTTTTTTTTAGATTAGAATATCACCAATACAGAATTTTGCTTCATTATCAATTTGAATTTTCTATTCTCTCCTCACTCAGTAGTAGAGAAAAATACAAGATCTTCTTAGTACTTTCATATAAGAGGTCAATAGGTCAGAACTACAATAACAAAAATGATAGTTCCTTCCTTGCCTCTTCCTCCTCCTCTTATTGCTGCTTCCCAACCTCAGCAAAGCTGCAGCAGATGCTATTGGTCTGATCACAGGACACCACCACCATTATGACTGGTCATCATCATCATCACAGTCACTATCATCATCCTGTTAATCCTAACAATGTCAGGCATTTTGGGATAAAACAACTGTGGGTTAAACATCAGGCGGGGGGGGGGCATAGAAGAGAAGAAAGAGTTTATGGAATTGAGGGCCATGGGAGAATAAGCATTCAGAACCTGACAGGTGTTGGTGGTCATGGTGTCCTTTTTACAGAGAGAAAGAGAGAGGAGAGAGACATGAGTCAGAGACCCTGTCATCACTTGGGATGAAGAAAAGCACACACACACACACAATACACTGGTAAATGATTAACAATGAGCAAAAGAAACAAACAGTATTTTACAGTAGAATATTTTGAACTTCTACATGTTATCCTTATTGGTTGGAAAACAGTTCCATTTATTTAATCCTTTGGGTCCTAAGAGGCCAATATATCGACCTTGACAATATAAGGCAAAAAGGTAGACGGATATTTGGCTTTAATATGTACCTACCTCTAATATAACGATTCTGAGTGATTACTTGGTAATTTTGATAAGTTGGGGTTCAAAAGATTAAGAAAAAAAAGTAGGGCTAAACATGCTTAGGGCATGTAAATCTAAGGTTTTTTCATGTACATTATGAAGCCATGTCAAGAAAATTCAATAACTGAATTTATTTTTCTTTTCATAATATTGATACCAGTGACATTTCAGCAAGTAAACTCAACAGCCTTCTTTAGTTGTAGGTAAACAGTGTAACAGTAACATATTTAGATATGGCCCTAGTTTAGGTTCAGTGCAATAGGTATGACAGGACATTTGAATAATTTTTTTTTACCTCACCGATCATTGAAGCCAAAATTATTTATTAAAAAATATTTACTTAAAAGAATAAGAACATTTAAAAGTGAATTTATTTATTTATCCATAATCCAATCGCTGTCTTAAACAAAGGGGAGGTTAATAATTTTCTGATTTGTCCTGTCATACCTAGTGTAGGGTGTCATATAAACACTATGATTTGGTTTTTAGAGGTATATAGATATGAGTCTTTCTAAAGTATACAATAACTTTTCGGACATACTGTATAAATTATTTGTTTGAATGTATATAAGCATGCAGTACATATGTATCTAAGTATATGACTCCGTCTCTGTGTGTACGTGTGTAGCTATTCATTTGTTAACAACTGTATGTGTGAATACATTATTCTAATTACCGAAAATAAAAACACCCAACTGTAAACCGAAAGAAATTATCTTTAAATTGAAGAGAAACGCAAGCAAAACTGATTTCTATTGATTAGAGTTATCGAAAGTTTTTTTTTTTGGTGGTTGGGAGGTGTGTTGTGTTACTTCTGTTGTTACTGAAAGTAAGACAATGTGTGATTGTTCATTTGTCTTTCTCGTTTTTTTTTCTCAATTTTTCTTGTATTTTTTTCCTTTTTTGTGGGAGGGCGTTCTTCTTTGCTTATCTCTTGCCATCCAATGTGACTTTATCTCCGTGTCTTTGGGCAAATAGCTTCTCGCTTTAATCAAGATTTAAATATATTGAAACGAGACGAAGAATTTGTCACGTAATTGCCTTCGAGATTTTTCAAAAAATCGGAAAGAGAAAACAAAAAATCAGTAAAGATAACAGAAAACGACATCCAGCTCTTGTTCTTGTTTTCTTACTTAACAATACTTTTTTTTTCAATAGAAGCATTGCCCGGCATTGCCCCGGCACTAGAGAATTAGCTGAATAATTTTGTACAGATTTATTGCTTGTATGTATACAGACATATTTTCGCTATTTATATATTTTGGATTTTAAGTATTAATCTTTATGCACTTAATTAACCGATATTTTAAACCTTTGAATTCCGGCCTATCAAAATTACCAATTAGCCCCTCAGAGTCGTTAAATTAGAAAAACATATTAAAACCAAAATATTAGTATGTCTTCTTTTGCCTTATTTTGTCAGGGCCGATATATTGGTCTCTTAGGATCGAAAGGGTTAAACCTACATGTCCTCTGATGGAACGGCTATGATAGGTCAGTTAGTAATTTTTCTTCCATTTTCTCTAGATTGTTAATACTGGTATATCGGTCCTTCATTATGTGATAGTGTCATGATATAGGACTGGCGACCATGTCATTACTAGCCATTTGAAACTTTTATGTAAGGCGCGGGTTAGTCAAATCTATAACAGCATGCTTGCTGGTCTATTTGAAACAGGCATGTGTTATTTTAAACCTACGAATCCTAAATTATCAAACTTACCAAGTATTCACTTAGGGCCGTTATATTAGTGTTGTGGTGCCGAGTAATGGTAAAAGAAGAAACAAGGCAGGTTGATAGATTAAGAGAGTTTATAACAGGTCGGGTTAGTAGTACACTGAAAGTGTTATTATATTCATTAACAGGACGTCATGCCCGAACATCCAAGTAGCTTAGTCAATATCTTCCCCCCGAGCATCCTAGCAGGCTTTGCTTATATGCCTGTTGGGCGTGTCCATGTAGTAAGAGTAGGATGGGTGTAAGCCCCCAAAAGAATTAGAGAAATATCAGGGTCAAAATATTGGTGTGTATTATTTTGTCTTATGTACTCAGGGGCGATATATCGGCCATTTAAGGTCTAATGGGTTAACTAATTTACTTTTTTTATTCAATATTTTATTTTTTACTTTCCCCAACATTGAAGAGAAAGCATCTCTTTACAGTATAGAGATATTATATTTACTTGGTGAGCAGCTTGGCATAAGGCCATTCTTTTAAGCTGAATGCAATGGTTTTTGACTGGGATTTGAACTCACGTACTTTTGGAGTTTTTACCAATGCTCCAACTTCGCTGACCCTTACAGTATAGAGATATACATCTTTGGGTTTTATTTTATAATCGCATCTTTGAAATCCTTATTTTAAACAACACATGTTCTTTCTCATAAAAGATAATCGCACAGTAAAAGAGTGAAAACACAGAACAAATTTTTCTAAGCAAAGATTTCGATCATTTATTACAAAAAGGCATTTTTTAATCCTTACAAAATATCTCGTTGTGTGATTTGTTAACTTGCGATTTGATATATTTTTTTTTACACATTAAGGCCGGGTGGAGCATTTTCTGGCATTAAATGACCAATCGGTAAAGGTATGGTGGACATGGTGTGTGTGGCAGGGGTATGAGGTTCCAGAACGAGCAATCAACCTGTGGCTATGAGGTCACAGGTTACCTTTTAATATTCTAAAACAATGGCTTCGATGACACTCCTCACAGACAGTCCAAACTTGGAAAAAACAGATGAATTTGGTCAATCAAGAGAGTTGCCAAAAAGCCAGTGCCTCGGCAAACAATAGTAGGCTGACATTAGATTTAAGAAGGGGAAGAGTAAATGGCATCCAGCCACACATACCCACGCACAGACAAGAAAGCACTTTTGACGACCACTGTTAACTAATGTGTATTTAAACACACACACACGCACACAGGTAAAACAGTGAATTTTAAACTATAATAAAAAGTGCTGTTGCTTCTTTTAATTTGTGTCTGAGTATTAACTTTCGTGTGAATTATTTTAATTAATATTTTTATTTTTTACATAATATTACATATTGAATTTTTTTCATTTCGTTTGAACCCCGACTTATAAAAATTTCGGTTAAACCCCAACTTATAAAAATTACCAAGTAGTCACTCAGAGCAATTATATTTGAAGAAAATACTAAAGCCAAACTATTGGTGTGTCTTTTTTAGCCTTATGTTATCAGAGCCGATATATCGGTCTATGATGGTCCTAATGTCAAGATAAAACGGTGTCTGTAAAGAGTTAACAGTTTTTTTATGAAACTAGTTTAATAAAAGTTAGCATAAACCCGCATGATGTCGGTTTATAAGGGATTTATTTCCGTTGAAAAATTTAAGATTTATTTATTATTTTTTTAAGATACATTTCCTGTGATCACTAAAGGCTTTTGCGGTCTGATTCTGAAGGAGAGCAAAATAGGAGAGCATGTCTGAATGGGCAATGGACGTTTCAATGCCTCCTTTGCATTCTTTGAATCGATATCATCAGCCAGCGTTCTTTTTACTTTCTGTTTCCGTAATTGACTGACACCAACCGGAAGTCGACGGGTAGTTATTGATAATATCTGGCGTCATTCGGTTAACATTAATGCACTCTTTTTTTTCTTTAGCCAGAGACTGATGAATTTGAAATCAGAATGTTTCTCAGTGTTTACCTGATAGAATAGTTATAAACACATGCACACATATGTGTGTATCATATAATAAAATGTTATATATTTGTGTGGCTTTCTCTCTACTCACAGAAAGCACCCGCAAATTGTTGACTTTTGTTGCTGCTGTTTCTGAAAACTGTGAATCTAGGAACATGGACAGCTGACGGATGTGATATTCCGAATAAGAAAAGTTCTTTCTAGTCTCGGAAATGACAGCTATGGTTCTATTGATACGGAGTTCAATGGAATAACTGATAGAACAAGGCATTGGATCTTAAATAAAAGAAAACTTTATTTTAGATTGCGTGTTGAAAATGACTTGGAAACTACTGACAACACAATTTATATAGGCTTTTTTTTAACGAATTATCAACCGAAAATTGTGGTTGAATGATAAAGCCATATGTGCTAATTTTTGCCAGGATTTTGCAAGTCGACTTTTTTTATAATTATTTTAACCCTTTCGACACTGACATGATAAAATTACAAACTAGTTATTCAAGGGGTTAACATGGCCCTTTAATTGGACATTAAAAGGACCATGTTAAACCCTTGAACCCCAACTTATCAAAATTACCAAGTACTCACTCAGAGCAGTTATATTAGAGGAATATATTAAAGCCAAAATACTGCTGTTTCCTTTTCTTTATGCAGTCAGGGCCGACATATCGGCCTCTTAGAGCTCAAAGGATTAGTATCATTTTCTTCGTTTGCCTTGGGTTTCTAGAGCCGATATATCACGTCTTTGTGTCTAAAGTGTTAAATATTAATCATTGTAGGGAGCAAAGGTAGACGAAGTTGTGACTCTTAATGCCTTGGACCCTAAGTGGCCCGTATATCTGCTTTGACAACATAAGGCTAAAAAAGATACACCAATATTTTGGCGTTAACCCTTTTGACCCTAAAAGGCCGATATATCGGCCCTGAAACAAGGCAAAAGAAGACACACCAATGTTTTGGCTTTAATGTTTCTCAAATATAACAACTCTGAGTATATATATCGACCCTAAGGCCATAAGACAAAATACATACACCAATATTTTGACCCTAATATGTTTTTCTAATTTAACAGCTCTAAGTGACTACTTGGCAATTTTGATATGTTAGGGTAAAGGGTTATGTTCAAAATATCAATTTTTGTCTGAGGTCACCAAAGTCGATATATCGGCCCTGGGTGGTCAAAGCTTCTAATTGTTCCTAGCCCATTAAAGTCTGCAGGCTATGCTTTCTGCACATCGCTTTTAGTGTGCAGTTTCTTTACTAGTCAAACTATTTCCATATCACTCGAATAGAAAGAATATTGACAACTATGTTTTTTTTCTTTTCGGTATTATACAATACTGACGTTGATTGGCAGTTCCTCTCCCAAAACTAATGAAATAAAATGGCATTCTGCTGGCTGGAAGAAATTCGTATTGATATAATGCAATAACTGAATTCTTGAAGCCCATACCGTTTTTTAAGGGGAGGGTATAGCAAGCAAATGGAAATATTTTTGCATTTAGATATCTGGCTTTAAGCTTTACCGGACTCTTTAATTATATACACGGTAAATATTAAATCACAATTTATGAAGTTCTATGAAAAGAATCTCCTTTGGAAGGATCTCATTTCTATTCAAATAAACAGTGTGTTCTATTTTGGTTCATAGCGATGGCATAATGCTATTGAACATCTGATAAAGGCGATGCGAGTCTGGCGGAACCACTCTTCAAATGGACTCTACCATCGTCCATATCCACTGAAAGAAGTGAAAATTCATACCAAGTCTTTATGCAGGGCCGTGCTTAGCAACCCCGCAGACCCCGAAATTGCGGGGGTAGGGGTACAAGCTTCCTAGGGGTCACAATGCTCCTTGGATTCACAGATTGTAATGCAAAAATTAACAAAATAATTCATTGTTGAGCTTAATTAGAAAATCATTATCATACTTGAAATATACATCTATCAATCCATCTTTCTGTCCACCTATCTCTCTGAATATTTTCATATGTATGTATATATAGTCGAAGGCTCCAGTACGTTCAGGTAGGGGTAACTTGGCTTTTTAGGCTAAAGGGGCCGCAAGGCGATTTCTACGACGAAACCGCTAAGTGGCTAAGCACGGCACTATCTTTATGCAGAAGTTAATCCCTCTAGTTTGGCCTACCAACCTCTCCAGTCCTTATTCTGTAACCTTCCTTCTGTCTTCCAAATATATAACTAAATCTTTTGGACACTAAAGGCCCTAAGACAAAACGAATCGCACTAATATTTTGGCCTTAACCCTTTAGACCCTAAAAGGCCGATACATCGGCTCTGAGGGCATAAGGCAAAAGAAGACATACCAGTATTGAGACTCCAACCTGTTCTTGTAATATACACGCTCTTATTGACTACTTGGTAATTTTGATAAGTTAGGGTCGAAAGGGTTAATCCTTTCGACCCTAACTTATCAAAATTTCCAAGTAGTCACTAAGAGCTTTTAAATCGGAGGAACAGCTTAGGGTCAAAATTTTGGTGAGTCTTCTTATGCCTTATGTATTCAAGGCCGATATATCGGCCCATTAGGGTCTAAAGGATTAATAAAATAAACATATTAAAAGAAAATGGCTGTTATTGACTTGTTAGTTCTTCGCAGCTTACCCTTTGTACTCTATGTGGCCGATATAACGATCCTTTCTAACTAGGATAAAATAAGTCACTAATAATTTGGACGGAACTCTTTAGACCCTAATAGGCCGATATATCGGCCCAGAAGACATAATGCAAAATAAGATGCACCAACATTTTTGTCCTAATATTTTTCGCTAATATAACTGCTCTGAGTGACTACTTTATTTTGATAAGTTAGAATTCAAAGGTTTAAGTATGGTACTCTAATAGACCGGTTCTCATTGACTAGTACGTGATTTTGCTATCCTGTTTCAAAGGCTTAAAATTTGTGCAGTTCTCTTTGGTCTTCACTTCAGGCCATAACATTCATAACCTCAATTACCACTTTAAATATTAGCCTTGATACAAGTCCCAGTCTCTTTCTTCCGCTGTTTTTCTCCTTCTTGCAATATATACAGGATGGGCGAAAAGTAGGCATATAGGGTGGACCATAAGTAGCTTCGGATTTTTCGCATATTAACTTTTCATAGTCATTATGTCTTTTGCACTCTACCCCAAAAGTCACCTTCAAAGAAGGCCACTCCCCTCAACCGTTAATGAATTCAAACTGTATGTTTGTCTCGACCGAAAATGCTGTTATGATATACAACACAGCTTCTAATTAATTCTAAAATTAATAATAACTATATTATGCTATATTAGCGAATTGACAGCATCATATTAAAAACCCGAAGCTACTTTTTGCCCACCCTGTATATGTATGAATATATAGTCGAAGGCTCCAGTATGTTCAAGAGGGGGGGAGAAGTTGGCCTTTTTAGAGTAAAGGGGTAGCAAGGCGGATTCTGCATTGAGGCAGCTAAGTGACTAAACACAGCACTGCTTAAGGCTGTGTTAAAATGTGACTCACAAGTGGCCAAATATAATTAATTAATCAACGGCGGATGTGGTGGATGATGTCCACAGTGACACAACGGCACTGAAGGTGGGTGAAGGCTGCAACAGAGGATGGCCACCAGTCGCCGTGGTTCTCTCCATGCCATTGGAACCAGGTCCTCCTCTGTCAAGTGGCCGTGTGGTGACTGCAGGTGCATCCAGTCTACCCACGTTAAAAAGACATTATGCACAGGCGTCCTCCCGAAAGATTTCACTGAACCAAGACGGAGGACAGTCATACTCGACTACGAGTGCCCGCCAATGAATGAATGAATAAACAAAAAACGCGACAGGTATTATTAGGTTTGATATTGAGAATAATAAAAGCTTAAAAAACTAAATACTATTTAAAGCTGCATCTAAAAAATTCAGTCAAATAAATCAATGTTGTGTCTAAAACAATAAAGATGAGAATAAGAATACGAATAATCTAAATAAAACTTATTTCAAAACTTCCCCTAAAAAATTCAGACGAAGAATATTTATTCCAAAAATGATTTCAGCCTAAAATTAAGCAAAAAGTTGATATGCTGTAAAACTATGAAATTTAAGCCAAAACTGGCAAAACCCGTTGAAAAATCAAAATAGGAAAAAAAAATGCTTTTTTTTCGCAAAAGAATGAAAAGTACTTTTTGTTCGTTTTGTTTAACGGCATATTAACATGGAAAAGCATTTCAAGTATTTTGGGGGCGTTTTTCGTTAACTCAAATAACTTCATAACTCTTGTCTTTCATGTTTTCTCTTCGTGATAATACAGACAATAATCCGACATCGGAAGAAAAGTTTTTCGTCAACACGTGACAATTTTCTGTCCTCAGTGCTCTCTGTCTCTTTTTTTTTTTTTTAAACCCTAAAACCTTAGCTGTCCTCCCCGCCACCACCATCAACATAATGTCATTATCCCTGTTTCTCACTTAACTGGTCGCTCATCCGAAACAAAAATGTTCAACATTAATTCGGACACTATTTTCAGTTCGCATATATTTATTTTTCTTTTCTTTTTAATATCTTACCCCTTCTTCGTCTATATTTGTGCAGTCAAATCTCTCTCTCTTTCTCTTTCTTTCTTTCTATCTCTTTCTTTCTTTCTTTCTTTCTATCTCTTTCTTTCTATCTCTTTCTTTCTCTCTCTCTCTTTCTCTCTTTCTTTTTCTCTTTCTCTCTCTTTCTTTCTCTCTCTCTCTTTCTTTCTCTCTCTTTCTCTCTCTTTCTCTCTTTTTCTTTCTTTCTTTCTCTCTCTCTTTCTTTCTTTCTCTCTCTTTCTCTCTCTCTTTCTTTCTTTCTCTCTCTCTTTCTTTCTTTCTTTCTCTCTCTTTCTCTCTTTCTTTCTCTCTCTTTTTCTTCCTCTCTCTCTCTCTCTCTCTCTCTCTCTCTCTCTCATTCTCTCTCTCTCCTTTACTTTCTTTCTCTCTCCTAGTTTATTTTAATTTGTGCATTTCAAAATTTACTCCTATTAATTGTTAGGGAAAGAAGAAAGTCGCTCTCTAATTAAACGAGATGTTTTATCTCTCTTTCTCTCCCTCTCCCCCTCTCTCTCATTCTCTCTCTCACTCTCTCTCTTGTTCTCTATTTCTTTCTGTCTTTCTTTCTACATCTCCCTTTCTCTCTATTTCGTCCGTTCCTCATCTCCTTCTGTCTCTGTCTCTTACCAACTCTCTTTCTCTCTTTCTTTCTTCCGCCTTTCTCTCTTTATCTTTTGTTCTCACTATATCTCTCTCTCTCTCTTTCTTTCTCTCTTTCTTTCTCTCTCTCTCTCATTCTCTCTCTCTCCTTTACTTTCTCTCTCCTAGTTTATTTTAATTTTTACATTTCAAAATTTACTCCAATAATTTGTTAGGGAAAGAAGAAAGTCACTATTTAATTAAACGGGATGTTAACAGTAATATTTTTTTATACTTCTGTCGAAGCTAAAATATAGCTACCCT
>JAUZSX010303787.1:0-12840 GCA_034780655.1 Idiosepius hallami | reverse complement strand
TGACTCTTAACCAAAACAAAATATTTTTAAGCCAAGATGACGCATATTTATTTATTTCATTTTTTCTAAAAAAAAAAGCAGAAATTATTAAGAATTTTTAAATCAAAGTTTTCATTGTTTTCTTATGTTATGAGAAGGCTTATGCTTATGTGGGGTTGAAGTTATCAACTACCGTGGAATTTACACGGGTTCTGCTAGTATCTATAAATATAGCGACTGCTACTTATTTTACAGAAGACCAACCCTGATGTCCAAAATGTAAGTGTTGTCTGTACAGATAATTAATATATTGAACGTTTGTGGGATACCTACAAAATGGTCTCTTTCCCTTTGGCCCTTAACCAGTGACAAGCAAAGCAAGATAACCAAACGGCCAAATGGGTGTCTTTCTCATAGATGAGTTACTCTCCTATTACTGTTACACCTCCTTATCAATATATACATATATAAATGGGGAATAGTATTCTCTACCCAGGTTTTATCATCAGGAGAGTACTTTTTTACATTGGTCTTATATTATATTTCCTTGGTGAGCACCAACCAAAGTTTGGCACATTTTTACGTGCTCTTTCCTAAGCTTTTTACATTCAGTGTTACCCTTCACCTAGATGAGTTGCTCTCCCGAGTTAACGAGCCCCATCTGCCCGAGGCTACTAAAGTTAAAGTAATGGTTTTGATTGGGATTTGAACTCGCGTAATACGATTTCAGAGCCTGAGATTTTACCAATGCTCCACCGTCGCTGCCCAAATTGGTCGTATATCATGAAAAATTACAATACTATTCCACATTTAAAAAGTTCTACTACAGTATCAAGCAATTTTCTTATTCAATAATCACAATTCTCTTCAGTTATTATTTCAATTTAAGGAGTTCCTCAACTTTTTTTTTTATAGATAAATACATAGATTGTGCGATTCCAGCTTTTGCTTAGATCCTTTAAACAAATTATCATTGAATGCTTTTAAGATAACCAAAATTAGGATTTAAGTTTATCCTCATTAAAACAGTTTTTGGAATCTTGCACAGTTTATGTCAAAAACTTAACGATTTGATTTGTTCAAAAACAGAAATCTATTCAAATTAAATTATGACTGAAAAAAACATTTTTTTAATTATCTAAGACCAAGCTAAAAATGTGACAAGAATTCCAAACATATCTTTGGTTTTGCTTAGAGATTAATCAGACACATATGTGGTACTAACAAGAATACACACACACATACACACATATCTTCAATGCATTTCTAGTTTCCTTCAGTTTGAAAACTTATAAGAAATGTGTAATATGAAAGAGTAATACATTTTTTAATAGTTTGTAATTAGGTCAGTCACTTTGGTATATGTACTCATTAACGATTCAATTTCTTTAACCCCCTTGTTGCTCACAAATATCTTCTATAATTTGCACTTAATCATTAGAATGTACTAAGACATAAAAGTAACTCGAGAAATGTTAAAATATAGATATCTTAATAATCGATTTAAAGAATTAAAGAAATTTTATTTTAAGGATTTTTGACCAACCTCTATTTTTGAATGTCTTACAAATTTGTATTTTTTATATTATCCTAACATTTTTCTCAGCTTTATTATCTAAGAACATTTTGGTAAAGTATCATTACCATTTAGCTTTGTTTAAGTAACATTTTTTTCTTAAATCTTTGTTGCAGATGAGTACAAATCCCAGTCGTTTTCATATGTTCACATTCAGCTTAATATCTTTGGGAAAAGGATGAATCCCAATAGTCCCTCCAGCTATAAAATAGTAGATCTTGCGTATGTGATGCAAATAAAAGATGCTTGATAAAAATTCTTGTCTTCTGCATTAAATGACCAAAAAGGTTGATGTGCCAAAAAAACAAATCAACCAATTTTTATCTTGGTTGCAACTTATGGAATGAAATACTATTTTTTAGTTTATGGAACAAGAATAATCTAAATAAATGCTGATGGATTAAATTAAGTGTTTATAAACATTTTCAACAAATTCCCAAAAGTGGCATGAGACATTAGGAGATTGAGTAGTGATGCTTGAAAAGAACCCAATAATTCATTGTCCAAAACATTACATGTTTTAGCAATTGAGATAGGAATAATTTTTGGAATAATCTAAATAGTACAAATATTTGAGCTTCATTTCTGAAATTCAGACGATTTAGGTATTTGAATTTTAAAATACCACAAATTACATACTTAAATTTACAAGAATGTTGCATGTATCCTATTTCAACTTAATAACATTAGAGTTAAAATCTAATG
The DNA here is from genome assembly GCA_034780655.1 of Idiosepius hallami. Classification (NCBI taxonomy): domain Eukaryota; kingdom Metazoa; phylum Mollusca; class Cephalopoda; family Idiosepiidae; genus Idiosepius; species Idiosepius hallami. The sequence continues at coordinate 10,580 of JAUZSX010303787.1, read as the reverse complement.
TTTGATAACTTAAATGTGTTTTCCTAGCCAGAATTAGCTATAAACTATGACAATGTGTTAAGAACATAGTATTTGGTAACCAAATAAAACCAATTTGTCAAAAATTGTCATTTTGTGAAAAAATATAATTGTGGAAAAAATGTAAATAACATTAGGCAGACATTGTATTTAAAATGAATTGAGTGTTTTTTTTTTGCTTTATGTTTTTTTCAAAGAAGAAAAGATAACTATATTCTATTAGAGAGAGAAAAATCCTTTTCTACTCAAGTGAAAAGTATGACATTAATTAATGACAACTGTCTATTTACACTCTTTCATTCTTAGAATTATTTTTGTTTCAATCACTGTTACACTTTCATGGATTCTGACATTGATATTCATGATAGGAAAATATCAATCAGAACTGATGCTCCTTTATATTAAAAGGTTAATTAAAAGCTTTACTATATTCCTTCATAATAAAAAAAAATATATATATATATATATAATTAAACAACAATTACTTATATTATTTGGACAATTGTCATTTATTGATGTAGAAACAACTTTTCCTTATTTGCTTGATTTATTTATATTTTTATTTTTTATAAGACTTGATTATTTGGATTAATGTCCCTGTTTTTTTTTTGTTTTTTAGTGCATTATGCAAAACATTACATACACTAATTTCTGTTATTCACTATATTTGTAACTAAAAAAAATAATTTTTAATATTGCCCATGAAAATTTTGTTGCAGAACTGATACTTTGGACCTCCATGATTGGCTTGTTGGTAATTTTGCTAATTATATACCGTCTTTTTTTATAGTTATTGTTTTTTACTTCAGGGTCCAAAGGTTTAGTGGAATGAAAATTGTGAGTTTTTAATGATCAAGAACTTCACCCTTGGTATAATTTTAAATGTATGTTGTGAACCATTAAAGAAAATCAATTTTGAAGTATGCAAGATGATATGTTGAATCAATCCTAGGCCTTTCCTTTATTTGATACTTTATCAGCTACAAAATGTGCCAGTACACTAACTTAAATGGAATATTTATTTATTTTTTAAATCAAGGCTAAGTATTTCAATCTACTGACATCTATCTATCCATGTTCCATTTTATCTAAATATCCATCCATTTATTTATCTATACTCTTCTCTGTCAATCCATTCTATCCTCTCTATTTTTCTATCGTTTCTTGTCAGTCAGTCTCTCTCTGTCGCTCTCTTTCTCATATATATATATATATATATATATACATACACACACACACACTTTTACACACATATAGCACTCCTTAAAACAATGATTCTACTTAGCTTCAACCTTTTGTCAACATTATATTAAATCTAAACCACTTCTTCAATCCCAATATGCTTATCAAATTACCAGCGAATTCTATTACCAGCTCTTGGCTCTTTTTTTAAATGTTAGAATAATAATAGTAATAAATATAGATGATAAAAAGAAAAGAAAACTTATGATGTATTAATTGAAATATAATGACCCTTTGTTTTATACACAAAACATTTCATCAAATTTGCTTTACTGGATTTAAGGGAGATCCACTGTAGACAGTGGATAGGTAGTCAGGCTTCGAAATTGTAATATGTGATTTTGAATCCTGCTTGCATTCATATGTTGACTAATACCCTTTGTGGAAGGTATAAATCTTCACATTCAGGTTAGATAGTGAATGTTGTGTTATTTAAAAAAACTGTGTTTGATATCCCATAAAACAAAACCAACCAACCAAACAAATAAAAAAAGTATGTGTGAACAAAAAAACTTTTCTCAAAAATGATTTTTCTGGGCATTAAATGAACAAAAAGGTTGATATGCCATAAAACTAAAACTTTCTGGATTCTTTACTTATATCTTACCAAATATTGGATATATTTATTTAGTTGAGCACCAACCCAAGTTAGGCAGAAAGCCATTTTTATGTGCTCATTATGTCCCTGGGCTTTTGAAATCAGTGTTGCCCTTTACATTGATGAGTTAATCTCCCGAGTTCACAAGCCCCATCTGCCCAAGGCAGCTGAAGGTGAATGTACTTGCTTTGACTGGGATTTGAACTCTTGTAATACAATTCCAGAGTCCAAGCTTTTTCCATTGTTCCACCCTTGCTGCCAAATATTGGAATCTTCTTGTCAAAATCAAATCCCTCCACAGAACTCTGATCTAATCTTCAGTAATTATTCTTTATTTGTTAATCATGTCTGGGTGAATTTGTTAAGCTATGTTTGGTTTGTCTTGAGTTGTGTCTCAACCAGCCTTCTCTAATATTTATTACTTTATCACTTGTGTTTTGATTATAAATTGACTGGTTGAAATGTTATCTTTTTTTACCTTTCAATAAATGTTCTTCAAGTTCTATATTTGATAATAAAGAAATACATACAAGTGAAACTAGCTGCTTGATTTCATTTTTTTTAAAATAAATGTTTATTGATTGTTGATTTTTACTTGGTCAGTTATCTTAAATGTCAAAGGTTACAGTAATCAAGGTATCAGGTCAAACACATTTGCCCTTTGAACTTTTATTTATCTTATTAGGTCTGTAAATAGAGTTGGAAGAAGATTATCTATTTGCAAATGATTTACCAAATATTTACTACAACAGTATTTGTTGCCTTCTATTTTATGGAAAGATCTCAAAATATGAATTGTTGATATGGAATAAAACTAATTTATGTTAGATGAATTATACTTCAGATATCTTACCATTTTTTTTTACACATAATGCACAAAAATCCTGGGTCACTAAGTTGAATTTTAAAAAGTGAAAAGTATAGAAAGCAAAAAGTATAGAAAAAAAATCAATGTAGATTTAGTTGAGAATTTTATTAATCAACAATCAACTCATATTTTAAATTGATAAAGCTAAAACATATTAAACCTGTTTGTTGTCATGCTCATTGTACAATATCGGTGTTCTGATAAACATATTTCTTTTTTTAACAGAAATTTGTATTCTGTTCATCCATAAGTGTTTTTTTTTTCTTATTAATCACATTGACAAGAAGAAACCTTAAAAAAGATTTGAATCTTTCTCTTATAAATGTGTGTGTTCTCATTCAACAGTTTCTCAGATTAAAATAAGAAGATAACCTAGTGATATGATTTAAGCTTAGAACATTTTCTTTATAATCCTATATTTTAATTTTCAAGGCCAAGCAAAAATAGTTATGTAAATAACACGATTTTTAAATAAGTTAACATATCTTTTTAAAGCAAAAAAACCTTAATTTGATTTTCAAGAAAATTTGTGCATTCAAACCCTTAGACTTCTCTGTTATGAATCAAATTTCTTATTGAATCTTTTGCTTTGAAGGCATTATGAAAGAAATGTAAATATTTTGTGGTTACAAACAACTTGTGTCACTGTGTAAAAGATTCAAGTTAACAAACTTGTTGCTGTTATTAGTTTAATAGAATTAGTGTGAAGGGTTTCCATAGTAAATTGTTTCTGAAAATGATTCAATACTTTTACATTCTGAAGCATTCAATTCCTAGGTAACTTTTATAAAATAATAATATTCTATTGAGAGTCCTTAAACAAACGTGATTGAAAAGTCATTTTCAAAGATCAAACCTAAAATCATTTTGAAAGTAATATTCTATGATGGTTATTGTCTAAAAAGCAAATGCTCTAATTATTTGATTCGCCAGAATTGCAAGTTGAACATTGTTGTTAATTCTGAAAAATTGGATATTGATTTTTTAAAAAATGAAATATGATAGTTTTGGTTATTTTGAATTTGTGAGATGAGTTTTAATGAATATCATTCAGACTTATATTCTCCTCTTTATTCTTATGTTCACAATGTTTTGGCCTTCTTTAAATATTACTTGAACTTGGAAATGTTTATTCTGAATTCTAGAGCCCCTTTCTGATTATGAAAAAATCTTGTGGGTTAAAAACTAATGCTTATCGAATGTGGAAAATCTAGCAATGAGGATTGAATTTTTTATCATAGTTCTGGAAAGACTTAAAAGTTTGACTTGAATTTTACCAAATTTGAATAATAATCTAAGAAGGCCAAAGGGCACACAGGCTGAAATATTGTGAACGTAGTTATAAAGATATGGATAATAACAATTTGAATGTTGAGGATTTATTTTTATGATTTGGTCTTTATTGATTCTTAGAGTTCTTGATATAAATAATGACTTTTCTTCAGTCGTTAGCCAATTAACACATTTTGACAAATGATTTAAGTCTACCTCCTCTAGATCTTTGATCTCATCAATCAAGATATCAATTGATTGTTTCAATGTTAAAGTCTGACTTAAATATTTTATCAATCGATTTCTTTAACTATAAATAATTTGTCTCTTATCTGTTAAAACATTGGGGAAAGTCGACTTAGGACAGTGGACAGTTGGACCTCGGAATAGTAATATGCCAGTTTGAATCCCAGTTGTTCTTTGTACATTCATGTTTGGACTAATATCCTTTGGAAATTTATGAATCCCCCACCTTCCCTCCAGCTATGGGTTAAATAGTGCACATTTAGTTATAAAAATATTATGTGTGGACAAAAAAACATCTATCAAAAAAATTTTTGTTCTCGGCATTAAATGACCTAAAGAGGTTGATATGTTAGGGTGGAATCTCTGTGGAAGACGCCTGTGCATGAAATTGTTTAATGTGGGGAGGCTGCTGCACAGACAGCCACCACACAGTCTTTGACAGGAAGAGGGCCTGAATCCAGTGGCATAGAATCTGGGACAACTGGAGGCCTTCTTTCTGCTACAGGCTTCTACTGGCCTCCCAGCCGTTGTAATGCTCCCCTAAGATCAGCCACCTGATCCACTGAGATATTGGTTGAATTGCTCCTCCACAGTGGTATGATCATGCCCCCATAAACTAACCTGGGTATTTCCATGCCATGGCACAAGATATGGTACCTAGTTATTACTAAATGGTCACCCATCTAAGTACTGACCAGACTCAACGTTACTTAACTTGAGTGATCTGACGAGAGCCAGTGTCTCCAATATGACTTGACCATATATACAGTCAAGTAATAACTATATCACACACTATGATACATATGTTCATAGTGTGACTGTTTGGGACTTAAACATAACTCACAGGAATTCCAAAAGTTTATTATTAATATGATTGACTATATTTGCCTTGTCTTTATACATTTCAGACTATTTTTTATGTACAAATGCCTAATTAGTCAAATTTCCTTTCATTTGTTTTATGCACCAGTCCAAATAATACAATAATTCATTTTTAGCATTCTATTTGATTTCAATAGCCTAAAAATCATGTGAGTTAATTATTTGTTTTTGTTTACAAGTAAATGAGAAATATTTCCCATCCTATAACAAAATACATCTTAGGTAAAAATTTGAAGTTCAGAATTTTTTTATATTTGAATTGGGTGTAGTAAAAAGATTAACAATTCTTGCGTATATAATAGACCACAGTAGTGGAAATACTCTCAAACCCATTAGCAACTAAAGAAACATAATCACCATTTAAGATTTAATCTTATGATTCTAGTGAGTAACACAAATAATCAATAACAAACACTTTGATTTTTTCTTTCAAAACTGTACTATATTTCACTTTGATTTTTTAATACAGAACTTTATTGTACTTCATTAAATATAATAAAATTCTGTAATAAGAACTAAGTTAAGATGTCGTGATGAAAAATAAAAGTGAAATGTAAAAAAGTTTTGAAATTAAAAAAAGAACTTCCAATGGCGATTAAAAGCAGTAGGTGTAATTTTTTAGGGAAAAAATTGTCAATGAAATTATTAGAAATTTTTCAGTAACTTTTCCCAAGGGAAATTTGGTTGCATTAATTAATATATTTCAACCTTAATCAATAAATTGGATGCTGAAATTGTGGATAGCTTTGTTCAAAAATCTGACCAATTACAATTCTGCTTTTTATTCACTGTGACAATATTGACTGTCATTAATGATGGCTTTATCAAAGCTTGCAGTGTTATCATTAAATTCTAACAAATGCACAACGTCTGATCTGAGGGTTTGGGATTACTATGGCGTTCAATGGGGTTTTAGCATTTGTCTGCGTTTTTTCTTTCTTTTTTTTCCACCTAAAGTATAGATCACAGAATAAAAAAATCAAGAATGATATAGACCTTTATGCCTGGAGCCTATCATTTTTTCCCCTGCAATGATCCATTTGATTCTAAGTTAATTACTCCACCAAAAACTTGAATGATTTGGAAGAAAAGAAAAAAGAAAAGAAAAAGGCTAATTAGAAGTAAATGAGGTTTAATATAAAGACCTCCATTCATAAAGTTTAGCTATTTTTGTGTTCTTGTTATCGTACAACAATTTTTTTTTTTTTGTGGTTATGAAATGATCTTCTCTTTAATTCTTCCCCACTTTCAACAGATTTGTTATTCTTAATTAATTGTCTAAACAAGCCAGGATATTCTCTTCTGGATTGGCAAAGTAAACTAAGCAGTGATGTTAATTAATTTCTTATTAATTAATTTACATTTCTATTTTGTGCAGCTCAATTAACGGAAAGAATGATGAAACTTACAAATGGGACTTTCAATATTTACTGAACATTTCATTAATCAATTTATTTTTTGGTTTGGGGTTAATTTTTTTCAAAACTAATCTGGGTATCTTTTTTTTTTCTTCAAATCATTCAGACTTCTATTTTTGTCATTATTGCATTTACAATGTTTTAGCCGTTTTTTTTTTCTTTCTTTGGCATTCTTCAGATATTATTTGATAAATCTCCGGAACTCTCTGAGGTTAGGATCCCTCTTGGAACTCTAAAATAAAACCCCTTATTCAACCTACAGAAATACACTTTCCAAATTTATAAGTGTTAACTGGTACTAATGTTAACCTTTTTTTAGCCTGCAATCAGAATCAAATCTGCAATCTCTAGATAAATATTACTTAGAGCCTATATAAATGAATCACTAGAACGATTACACAGGTAGACATCACCTGTTGATTTTTGAAGAGTGCCCAAAACTTTTTTTTTTTCTAAGAAAGTAAAATTACTGCTTATTACCATAGAATTACTACTTATCATTATTTTATGATATCATCCGATACATTATGATTATGTGAAGAGAAATGAGAATCAAAGTTCAAAATACTTTGAATAATAATGAACCCAATTTATCTCATAAATTCAGCCAAGCAAGCCCACTCCTTGATTTTTTTTAAGTACTATTTTTTGTAAGTTATTTATTAAATAGCAATGGTATTTTTCCTGAATTTACAGAAAAGTAAACCATAACATAAATAACTTGTATTTATTTTAGGATTCTGAGATGAGGCTTTTAAATCATTTATTAATATTTTTTAAAGATAAGAACATAAGAAATTGACTAACGACAACAATAAAAATAAAAGCTTTTATCTCGACTGTCCAAAACAATTTATTCATTTAATTTCAATTAACTTTTTAACTCATATAAAAATTAATTATTAAATAAAAGAATCAGTAATTAAATGAATTATTGATTTTCATTAAGGTCAGAATAAACCAAGAATTTAAAAAATAACAGTGGAAAGAGATTATATATATATATTTTTAAAGTGCAAAGATATTGCATTTTTTTAAAAATTAATTATAGTTTGTTTTTGGGTTTTTTTTTTATCCCAAATTAAGTTTTCCATCTCTCTATTTAGGGGCAATGTCCTACATTTTATAAGTAGGGTTTTTCCATTGAGCAAATATGGTATTTTTGTTTAAGGTAAATATATTGTTGCAATGGATGAATGAACTTTTTATTAGTTCTAAACAGGTTGTGATTGGGATTACTCAAGGTTTAACCATGCAAGTGTGAAACCCAACCTGACAAATTCCCCTCCTCCACAAAATTTCCTTTCACCTAATTTTATATCTAACTTATATGACATAAATATTCTGCATTTATGTGAATGTTGGCTGTCTAATCACAAAACAATTGTGACTATAACTGGCACATCTATTGATTAAATAGTTCAGCTATTGTTCATCTTATAATCTGTTAACATAAAACAAAATACTCAAAAATGATTGTTCTTGGCATTAATTGATATTTACAATTAATATGCTGCTCATCAAAACAACCTAACCTTTTTATATAATGAACAGACTTGGTTAAATATTAACCAAAAATGAATTTTAATAGATTTAGACTTTTGTACAAGGCACAATGTTTTAAATGATGTGCCATTTAGATTTTGTTTTGCTTTTTTAAGCTATTACTTGTTTATATTGGAAACTTTCATTGAATAAAAAACAAAAACATTTTTATTCAGTTCATTGGATAATTCCCCTGATCCATAAGCTAAATATTTTACATTAATCTGTTCATATTAATTTCCTACTGCAGTCAGTATAGTATCCATAACCTCCAGTGGATTATGTTAGAACTTATTTCAAACAATGCCTTTAATGACCATTGTACTATTTATCAAGTCTCAACTCAAAAATTTAGACATTTGAATATTGTTTGTTTTGTTTATGGCATATCAACCTTTTTAGGTCATTTAATGCTAAGAACATTCATTTTTTAATTATGGATCTTTTTTGTTCACTTGTAGTTTGTTTAATAACACATTATGCACTATTTAATATATATCTAGAGGGAATATGGGGATTCATACCTTTCCTAAGACTATTTGTTAAATGTGAACATAAATGAAACACCTGGGATTCAAACTTTCAAACTCCAATTCCAAAGTCCAAGTACCAATCCACTGTCCTAAGTGGACTTCCCCAGACAAAGTCAATAAATTTTACTTTTAACATTTATCATAATAATTAACTTCATTACAAATTTCACAAAAACATCTTTCCTTATTTCCTCATTAATTTGATAAATTACTTTTTTTATACAAAAAGCTTCTCTCTATATCAACCCACTCACCCCAGAGGGTTGAATTTGCTTTTGTTTGTTAATCAATAAAGTTATTACTTATTTTTGACATGTATGATACCCTGACAATGCACTGTAATCCCACCTCGCATAATTTACAAATGACTAGAAATAATCTTCATTTCATATGATTAATTATTATGTGTTAATTATTCATATGTTAAAAATGTGCAGATTGATAGAAAGGTGAGAGTATTAAGGAATGTCAAAATAACCGATAATCTTATTTGTTTGTTTTGTTTCATGGCATATCAACCTAATAATCTCGTACTTATCATATCTTTTATAATTTGCTATGGTTATTGCACAAGCAAGAAACTGACAGTCACCAAAACCTGTTGACTCTGTATCCCCATAGTTTAATATGTATTCTTGTACGTACACACACACACACACACACACATGTGTGTGTACAAGAATACATGTCTGTGTATATGTGTGTATGATCGTATGATTTTGTGCATATATGAGATGGGTGTGTATATTTTTATATGAACATGGTCATTTATATGTAGGCATATTTATGTATAAATACATGTGAATTTATTGATGAATATGTGTGTGTGGATGCATTTTTTATATATTTGTATGTATAAGCTGGTGTGATAATGTGCATATATATGGATGTGTATGATTTTATATGAACATGGGCTGGGTATATGTTGGTGTGTATATATAAATGTTTATGTATTGATGAATAGGTCATGAATCATCACGGAGTATAAAGGTTCAAGTGATTTTGATAAAGGCCAGCTCAATATTATTATTGTATCCTTTTATGAATTGATAGTATTTTTGAAATGCCAATGCTTGCAGAGTGGCTACACTCAACAGGTAGGGTGATATTCACCAGTGTTGCATGAAAAACAAAATCTTTTACTGACTGGTCAGTGGGTGGTCAAGATTTATTGAAAAAAAAAAAATCTTTTTCCACTGGATGATCTCTTTCACACCAACTGAAAGTTTATAGTAAATAAAATTTTCTGATGGTTTTCATCACAGTAAAAGTATCAGGCTGTTAGAATATTAAATGATTTTTTTTTGTTTTTAGATCATATTTAAGACTGATAATGATTATGACTGGTATTTAATTTTGAGCATACCTGAGCTTGTTTGCATAATATATATATTAATCGAAAATTTGTTTTGTTTGTTAACGAATCCATTCAAATGAAAATAGGCTTCATCTGATAAAATCAACTTTTTCAGAAATTGGGGCCATTTTGGACAAGTTCTTGCATTTAAACTGTATATACACTCATTTATGCATATGTATGTATGTATGTGTGTGTGTGTGTGTTTGTGGGAATGTTGTGTGTGTGTGTGTGTGTGAATATTTGTGTGTACTGTGTGTATATATATATATGATTATATATATATATATATATATATATATATATATATATATATCAAGGATGCTAAAATATGAATTGATAATTTAAGTAAAAGCTGAACACACTAACACACACTCCTTCACATGTACACAAGCTCACATATACCGATATGGACACAATCACATAAAAACTCCTCTTTTGCAAACAACTGTTGATGTTAACCAAAGCCTTCTAAAAATCAATTGTTATTACCATTGTGGACCTTCGTTTTTTGATATTTTTCCTAATATAACTATTCTCAATATAATTATGATAAAATAAATTTTCAATCGGTCAAAAACAAATGGACAAATCAGTGTGA
>JAUZSX010303776.1:0-12840 GCA_034780655.1 Idiosepius hallami | reverse complement strand
TATATAAACATACTTAAGCATTCACACGTATTTACGTGTGAATGCTTAAGTATATATATATATATATATATATATATATAAACATACTTAAGCATTCACACGTAAATATATATACATATATACTCTTAGTTCAGAATGTATTGTGGAGAGAAGGAAGAGAAAATGAAACAGAATAAAAGAGAGAGAGAGTCTGAGATGCATGAGTTTAGGAAATCGATATAGTCCTTAAAGTTAATGTGAAAGTGGAAACATCATTTCAAAAAAAAAAAAAAATTAAAATAAAAAAAAAATAAAGGGCAAAGACAATGAAACAAAGCAACAAAACGCCCTATTTTATGTAGACCATGGGGAATATATTATTTGCTAAGATATAAAAGTGAAGATCTATTTTTTATTTTTACGTTTTAAATATCGTTTCCAGTAAGCTGGGCAAATTGTTAACACTGTTTCTCCGCCAAACTTGGAATGTAACTCTTGATTTATATCACAAAAGGATATTACAATTTAAACCCCCCACCTCTAACCCCTAACAGAAGCACTAAAAAAAAACACATTGTGTAAAAATTAAAAAACAAACAAAAAAAAACTTAAAAAAAGAGCCACAAAACAAAACAATAAGACAATAAAGAAACCAAACAATTTCCCCAAAACCGTAAAGAAAGACATTTATTCATGCCATGAAATCACGAAATTCTTACTTGTAGTTTTATTAGACTATATAACACTCTTTCGTGAAATTTCCCCATTTTTAAAGAGGTAATGCCCCCCCCTCTTTTTATTTATTTTGTTTAAATTTTATCCTCTAAAGAGATGCAGATTTTAAAGTTTAACTTTAATAATTCATTTACTTGCTGAGATTTTCGATAATAAATAGCAACTCGATTTCACTTTTTTGGGTAGACGAGTGGTTAAATGCTTTGGCTTTGTATTTCATAATATTACAACCGAAATCACATTCGAACCATTGCTTTTACTACATTTTGCTCTAGGCCAATAGAGCAAACTCACCTCAGTAGAGTGGATTGAGATGAGTTTGCTTTCCCAGGTTAACGAACTCCATTAAATTAGAAAAACCTAAAGTAAACAGAACGTTTCGACTTAGGTTTAAAGGTCCCAAATATCAAATTTCTAGTCTTTGACACAAAATTAGCAGAGTAGATTTGTAAAGACGGCAATGGTCAAATCTTTCAAATTCAACCTCTTTGCAGTTATATTTCGACCCAAAACCAATAATATTTTTCCCTGTTGCAAATACCCCTATCATATTTCAATTATCAACACCCAAAATTGGCAAAGTAGTTGGGTAGAGATTTATACATATACTGGCACTGTCCAACGTTTGCAGTAGGTTTGCTGTATTGGAAAGTAGAGTGCTTAAATTATTATTGTTCCGTTTAACACTTAGGACCCTAATAGGCCGATATATGGGCCCTAAAAACATAAGGCTATAAAAGACACACCAATATTTTGTTTTTAATATATTCCTCTAATATAACGGCTCTGAGTGACTACTTGGTAATTTTAATAAGTCGGGGTTTGAAGGATTAAAAAAATCATTTATGTTGATAAAAAATAATAATAAGAAAAATCTTTAAAACAGACCAGTTGATGTTATTAAGTTTCTTTATGGAAAGAAATCAAGATATAATTTCATGAATAATTCGTGAAGGGGCCTCGCAAGTTTCATGAAAGGATGCGCTTTTCGCCATAATAGCACATATTTAGGACATCAGTCCACTCTCTTTTTAAAAATCCAATTTTCTCACTTTTTTTTTTCTCAATTTACTAATCAACAATGATCAAGTGTAAATATTCTCGGACGTGTCCAAACATAATGCTAAATTCATGTTTGCCGAAAACCAAGATGGCGACGACAAAATTTCTTATCGGTAGAGAGTCAAAATACCAAACGAGAAAGAAAGATAGATAGATATAAAGAGGGAAAGAGAGAGAGAGAGAGAGAGAGAGAGAGAGCAAACATATTAAATCCAGACTTTTTTTAATCCTGCAGCCAGCATTTTTTTAAAGGTTTCGTTTTTAGCCTAATTTTTCAATATATAATCATTGCATATTTTTTATCCTTAGAACCCTGACTTTGCAAAATGACCAACATTTTAATCCAAACATGTTCCTCTAATATAACGGCTCTGAGTGACTAGTTGGTAATTTTGGTTTAACCCTTTGAACTCCGACTTATCAAAATTATTAAGTAGTCCCATTATATTACAAGAACATATTAAAGCCAAAATATTGGTGTGTCTTTTTAGTCTTATGTTGTCAGGGCCTATAGGTCGGCCTCTTAGGGTTAAAGTATTAAATGATTGATATGTTCCTCCAATATAAACGATACTGGGAGATTACTTGACAATTTTGATAATTAATTTTGATAATTTAGGACCCAAAGGATTAATTCAGAAATAAAATTAGTTTCTTGTGTAAATAAAATAGAAATATTTTCTAGGCAATTGCTTGCACGTCGCACCAAAACAAAAGCAGTTTTTTTCTCTCTCTCTTTCTTCTTTCCGACCTAGCGTGAATGGGATTACCTCATTGTCTCATCATCCCCGAATAAGAAACATCAAATGGTCCTGTCCACGGTTCTCTATAAAAAATAATAGTGGCTTGTAGCAGTTTCTTTCCCGTTCCAGGTATGGGCCGTATTTTTTAAGGAGATGCGATCGGGTCACCCACTGAAGGGGTATGTTGAATTTGAGGCCTGAAACCCTTTGTGACCCGGGCTTTAACACTGATGTCAAGCTTGGAACATAGAGGTGTATAGAAAATCAATAGAAACGGACAAAAATTTTAGAAAGAAGGAAAAAGAATTATAGTAATAAAAAAAATAGAATCCAGTTTATGATAATTATTATCGTGCGTTAACCAATTAATCTTTCTTTACAATGTTTTAATGTCTGCACAGGGTGAGTCGCGATATAGTTAGGTGTTCGCGCGAAATCAACAAGAAAAGAACTAAAAACAATAAAAGAATGCACCTGCTTTGCCTAATTTTTGTTTTTTAAGAATTATTTATTTAATATTTGAACCCCAACTTATGAAAATTACCAAGTAGTCACTCAGAGTCAGTATATTAGAAAAACATATCAAAGCCAATATATTGGTGTGTCTTCTTTTGCTTTATATTGTTTGGGCCGATATAGCGGCCTCTTAGGGTTCAAAGGGTTAATTGACCAAGAGTGCTTTTTTTTTGCCGGCATAATCTATTTTATTTTTTAGCATTTCAAAAGTGATTTAAGTCTTTGAACCCTGATTTATCAAAATTACCAAGTGGTCACTCAGAGTCGGTATATTAAAGGAACATATTGAAGCCAAAATATTGGTGTATCTTTTTTTGCCTTATGTTTTCAGGGCCACTATATTGGCCCCCTAGGATTCAAAGGGTTAAGAAAAGAGAGCAAAACTATTTTGTTATAAAATAAAAATAAAAACTTTACGCAGAAACAACTTATATTAACCCTTTAGACCCTAGAACACCGATATATCGGCCCTGAGACCATAAGAAAAAAGAAGATACACCAATAATTTGACCCTAATATATTGCTATAACATAACGGATCAGAGTGACTACTTGGTAACTTTGATAAGTCGAGGTTAAAAGGGTTGATAAAAAAATATTAGTATCTTTTGGACAATCTCTAATTATATGGTCGACATTACGAAGTAAAAATTTTGTCGAAATTAGGATTCAAAGTATTAACTCTTTGAACCCCGACTTATCAAATTACAAAGTAGTCACTTAGAACAGTTATATTAGAAGAATATATTAAAGTACAAATATTGGTGTCTTTTTTATCCTTATGTTGTCAGAGCCGATATACCAGCCTCTTAGGGTTCAAAGGTTTATATAAACTTTTGAAATTCAAACTAATCAACTACTTCCAAAAATGAATAAACGAAACGACAAGTTAAAACATCGATCAAAATTAGCACAAAAGGAACATCAAGGCAATCTCCTTGCAAGCCTTGGAAATATTGTGAGTAAATTACAAAATAGTAACGAAAAAAATAATTTTTAAAACAATTTGAACCCTAACTTATCAAAATTGCCAAATAGTAACCAAGAGAAGTTATTTTAGTGTAACATATATAAGAAAAACACTGGTGTGTCTCCTTTTGTCTTATGTCGTCAGGGTCGATATATCAGCCCTTTAGGAATCAAAGGGCTAATTACTAAAGAATAAATGTAATTTCAAAATGTATTGAAATTAAGAGATTTTAAGGAATTGGTATTTCTCTATATCTGCACCCTTCGGTGCCCAAATGTCCTGGTTTTATCTAACAACTCAAGCCTCCCATCGAGGAGTGTAGATAAAACCAATGTAGTATATCGGTTCACTTGCCCCCTCGGAGAATGTAGCTCCAAAAACTCCTATATTGGTTTTACAACTACCTCTCTCTCCAGGAGGTTGACCATGCATCTTAATGACTCCAGCGCCATAACCCAACATCTTATAAATACACACTCTCTCAATAAAAAGAACATCAGACAAATACTAGTAGACAACACAACTATAATAGATACCGAAACAAACAAACAAAAACTCCAAATATTAGAAGTTCTACACATTAAAACGCAAAAACCTACACTAAATGCAATCAATTTTAAAAATAGCACTAACATCCTTAAATTAGAATCCGCGTAATTTTAGTCTTTTTATCATACTTATACACACATATGCATATATATATAAGTATGTGTGTGTATATGTACATATACACACATGTACATATAAATATATTTTTATCATCATCCAATCCTTTCTCTCCTTTTAACATAGCAATATATATATATATATATATATATATATATATATATACAGACTAAAAATAAAAAAAACGTCTACAAAATCTAGAAAAAACAAAACAAACTTAACAGTTTCGACTCTAATGGGCCGATATATCGGCCTACGAAATCTAAGGCAAAAATAGACGCACTGAAATTTTCACCCTAGTATGGTCCTTTAGTAGAACAGCTCTGAGTGACTAGCTGTTAATTTTGTTAAGTCAGGCTCCAAAGATTAAGGTCGAAATATGGGTGTTAAAGTGTCTTCTTTTACCTTAAATCACCAGGGCCGATTTATTGGATCTTTAGGGTTTAAAGGGTTAAGCAACATCTAAAAGATTAGATATTAAAAAAGAACACAAAGACAACCAATGAACCAACAAAACAACGAACCATCCAAACTACCAAACAACCAATCACCCACCCACCTAAAATAGCCTTGTGCCTAACTTGAGTTGATGTTGACCTAGTAGATATATCCTCATCTAGATGAAAGGCAACACTGATTACAAAATCCCAGGGATATAATGAGCACATAAAATGGCCTTGTGCCCAACTTCGGTTGGTGCTCGACTAAGTAAATATATCCTCACCTAGATGAAGGGCAACACTGATTACAAAAGCCTAGGGATATAATGAGCACATAAAATGGCCTTGTGCCCAACTTGGGTTGGTGCTTGACTAAGTAAAAATATTCTCATCCAGATGAAGGGCAACACTGATTACAAAAGCCCAGGGAGATAAAATGGGCTTGTAAAAATGGCCTTGTGCCCAACTTGGGTTGGTGGTCTCGACCAAGTAAATATAACATCTGTATGATATTTACTTGGTGAGCACCCCCAAGTTTGGCACAAGGCCATTTTTACGTGCTCTTACCTGGGCTTTATATATTCGGTGTTATCCTTCACCTAGATGAACTGCTCTTTTGAGCTAATGAGCCCCATCTGCCCGATATACATACATATATACATACTCTCTTTGGGCAGCGACAGTTGAGCGGGCAACGACGGTGGAGCATTGGTAAAAGCTCGAGCTCTGAAATCGTATTACGCAAGTTTAAATCCCAATCAAAACTTTCACTTTAGCAGCCTTGGGCAGATGGGGCTTGTTAACTCGGGAGAGCATCTTATCTAGGTGAAGGGTAACACCGAATGTAAAAAGTCCAGGTAAAAGCACGTAAAAATGGGCATGTGCCAAACTTGGGTTGGTTCTCACCAAGTAAATATAATATATACATACTATAAAAGTCAAGTCAATGTGCTTTGTGAATATGAAACCCTCCATATAGTTTAATACTTCTGGTTTAAAAATTAGGCATTTATTTACAAAAGCCATTTTTAGGTTGTATAAAAAAATGGAATGGAAATTTGAATTTCATCCCATTTTCAGTCCTGATGTAAATCAAAGTAAGTTTATGCGCAGACGTGCATTCAGGGCTGTGCTTAAGGCCTCCGCAGACACTGCAGACACCGCAGTTGCAAGTGGCTGCAAGCTCCATTGGAGCCGCAAGGCTCCTAATGCAAAAAATTACCAAAATAATCATAAGGATTAAATAAAAAACATTATCACACTTGAAATATACATTTATCAATCCATCTCTCTTTCTGCCTATTTCTCTCTCTATATATATAGTTGAAGGCTCCAGTAAGTTGAGGGGGGGGGCAAGTTGCCTTTTTAGGGTAAATGGGGAGCAAGGAGCATTCTGCGTCGGGGCTGCTAAGTGGCTAAGCATGGCACTGCATGTATTGGATTTTATTTTCACGTATATTTAATTTTTTTTTAATGAAGTATAAGTATGAAAAAGAAATAAATAGAAGTAACCGAGGCAAGTTTGGATGATATACATGTAACTTACTCTAACCAATGAGTGTAAGTTAAGTCAATGAGTAAATGCAAGTAGTAGTGCTACATGAATGTGCATTTAACAGTAAAAATGTGTGTGTGTGTGTATGCTGGGTCTATACTTCTTAAATAGTACCAAAAAATTGATAAGATTTATCAATTTTCATTTCTAAAAAAGTGCTTTAGTTACTTTGTAAAAAAGATTAAAATCACCAAAAAAAGTTAAAAAACCAATTGTCTGAGCAGTGAAGTTGGAGCATTGGTAAAAGATCAGGCTCTGGAATCGTAGTATGTGAGTTCAAATCCCAGTCAAAATAATTGTATTCACCTTTAGCTGCCTCAGGCAGATGGTGCTCGTTAACTCGGGAGACAAGCTCATCTAGGTGAAGGTTAATACTGAATGCAAAAAGCATGTAAAAATGGCCTTGTATCAAACTTGGGTTGGTTGCTCACCAAGTAAATATAATATCCTTATCTGTGCATTGGCTTAAACTCATTCTTTGTGTAATGTTAGTAAGAAGTGTTTATTATTTGTATTTGCCTTAAATAATTTTATTTTAAAAAAATGTGCATTTTTTAGTTTATTATAAAAAATTAAAAAGACAAAAAAATGTTCACCATGCGTTGATGCTTTGATTTATGCTGGATTGCACAATGCAGTGTGCCCACAATTTGCAAAAGGGAACATCTGTTAAAATTTAACAGTAAAAATGTGTGTCCTGGGATTGCTATTCTTAAATGGGGCCCAACTTTTTTCAAGAAAAATGTAAATCCTATGTGGATTTTTAAATTCCAACTTTTATTAAAGACCATACACTAAAGTAGGTGGGTGAGGGTGATATGAACTTTCAGGGGGGCGCTGGTGAGTGAGTAAGGGGAAGAGAGGGTGTTAAAATTGTGAAGGGGCCTTAGAGCAATTACAGTAAAATGTTCAATTGGTGTTAATAGAGAGCCTGGAAAAATGGGATGATTTAATTAAGCCTTCCCCAGTTGCTGCAAATAAATTCTTCCACCATATATTCTCCTAGATGTACCATCGTTATGGTGTTCATTAGAAGAGAAGGTTGCTGGCTTTTTTGTCCAGTGGTCAAGGGGACGCTGACAAAAAAAAGTTTGAAAATCACTGCATAAAATAGATGTTTGTTGCTAAATTGATTGCATCAAGAAGAATTTATTCTGATTTCAAGATTGAAAATTGTTTTATTTGGAAGAGACAATATTTCTTTGGCCTGACTTTAATTTTCTATTCCATTAGCATTTGCTATGACTATTCATAAGTCTCAAGGACATACTTTATAGAAACTTTGCGTTGATCTAGACAAACCAGTCTTTCAACATAAACAGTTTTATGTTGTGCTTAGTAGAATTAAGAGAAAGGATAATTCTATAAAAGTGATTTTAAATCACTAAAATTGTGCAAAGAATCTTGTGAATAGAAGAGCTCTGTCTAAATAAAAGAATTATTGACCCTATTATTAACATATAAATTAAATATGTATTTGACACAATGGGTCATAGGTGTTCTAGTGTGTGTGTGTGGGTGTTTATATATACATAGTAGATAAGTGTAGAAGCAGAGTCAAGCCTTTGATGACTGCTAGTATTTTCTCTTGTGCATTC
This sequence comes from Idiosepius hallami, assembly GCA_034780655.1. Lineage (NCBI taxonomy): Eukaryota > Metazoa > Mollusca > Cephalopoda > Idiosepiidae > Idiosepius > Idiosepius hallami. The sequence goes on along the minus strand of JAUZSX010303776.1, from coordinate 4,577 downwards.
ATCGTTTTGGTCTGATGAATGCATAGGCAAGAAACTAACAGTACAGTCACCAAAAGCTGTTGACTCTGTGTCCAGGCTTACACACGCCCACTCTCTTACTCTAGTTAGCACTTTAACTATAAATGTAGGCAAATTTTCTCAACAGAGAATGGTCTCTTCAGACAGTTATATGATTTACAATGAAAAAATCCACTTAGGGATTCACAGTGTATCCAACATAAATTTCATTCTGAATGTTTTATTATAAAAAAAACTAGTCAAGTAAGATTAATCTAATAACAAGATTATTGGTTGAGACAACAATTGTGGATTTCTAATTTATTTGTCTTGTTTTTTTTAATCAAAATCCATTGTGTAGCAATCTACCATAAAGTATGTGAATAACATGACTCAGGCTTTTATATATTAAGACAAAAGAACCAGAATCATAAAAGAAATACATATTCAAAGTTTGGCCAATAAAAAACCTGCAAATCATGAACCTGTGCACTCCTATCCCACCACTCACACAACAATATTGATCACACATGTTAATCAAAATATTGGAAAAATTCTGTGTTGCAATATTTTTGGTTTAATGTTTACTGGGCATGACCATTGCAGTGATCAGATTTATACTGGGTGGGTGGGGGGTGTTGATGATGGACCGATCAGAGAACAAAAAGGATCAAATTATATTATATAATCTGCTAAACAAACTTAAAAATTTTAGTTGTTGCTCGATCTGTTTGCAAGACAAATATAGCCCTATTCATGTAAAATTGGAATATTATTATTAATTTTATCATTATTACCACCTCTACAACTCTTTTGTCCCAAATTACTGCTGCAGCCAAAATTTTCATTGGATCTGTTACCATTTGGATTAGTTTCTTTTTCTCTTATAAAAGCTTTCTGACGTTTTATACTATGTCAAAGTTAGGACCACACTTTATCTAAAATAAAATGACCCTATATTCAATATTCTGAAATGAATTTTCATAATAGTAATGGCACTGAACTGAGTATGTCAATTGATACAATATTAAGTGATATCAATTAGAAAAAAAATTTTTCCTATAATCCCAGTATAATTTTAAAGAAGTGAAAATGCTGACAAAAGAAACAATTTTTTAAAATGGAAAATTTTTACATTGTTGTAAATAGAGATCATCAAAATTTGGGAATCATTTGTTAATGGAGAATTAAAAACTAAACAATTTGACAAGTTATATTTAAAAATCACATCGAATGATTCAATTTCAAAAGCAAGTATGGTCAAGACACGTTGGAGACACTGGTTCAAGCCAGATCAAAGTTAAGCAATGTAGAGCCTGTTCAGTACTTAGATGGGTGAATACTAAGGAGTATTATATACTATATCAAGCTGGTTGGCAGATGTTGGCATTAAGCATTTGAACTGAAAGACCTTACCTCTCCTCCACCTCTTCCCTCACACCAACTGACCTGTGGATATAAATGTCCTCAATTAGAGTTACCTCCTAGGGTGAGGACTGGGAGTCTCAGGATAGCCTGAGATTGCAGAAGCTCTATAACATTAGGAAGACTGTTCCAAGCCCAGTCAATGAGGAGAGGTCTTCATGCTCATCAACAACAACTTCAAAACCAGACTTTTTTTTTTATCTTTAAACAAAACACAATAAAAAGATATAATATTATAATTTTCTTGGCAGCAGAAATTATTTTCTATAAATCAATTAATAAGACAACTGGAGATATAAAATAACATCTTAAAATTTGGAGAATAAAATGAGAACAGATTCTTCCATCTAAATATGTATTGATAGATTTAAAAATAAAAAAGGTTTTGCTATTTTAACTTATTTAAGAATATAACCCATAGCCATTATTCAAGTATAAAATTTTCAAAATATTTCAATTAAAATCTTAGACAAGATAGTCAACATTACATATAATCCTTATTGTCCAAAGAATAGAAATACCAGATAAATTAAGAAATGTTGTATAAAAAAACAAAAAGATTAACCTAAATACTAAAAATAATAATCTTGTTCTCAAAATTCAGACAAATAATAAACATTCCTTTGAAATTGATAGGAAAATAATTGCATTAAATTATTCAACTGCTAAGTTATGGAACAATAGTTACAAAATAAACCAGAATTTTCATAATAGAATTAGTCCAATTCTCAGGAAGTTCCAGAAACTTTTGGAACGATCTGTTTTAAATAAGTATTCTTGAATAAGTGATGTAATCTTTCTTGGTATTTATTTGATTACATTTTCAAAGAATATTTCTTTTTCTCTGTCTTTTTTTCCCCATCCTTTTTTTTCTTACTTAATATAAAGTACTAAGATAAGTTCCTTTTTAAGTGTATGGCTGGGTTGTGTAGTAGGAGTAGTAATAGAAGTCACATGTTGGAAGCAAGCCAAATAGAAAATGAGTGTATCATCACCCTTAAAACATTTCTAAAAATAGCCTTAAAAAAACCACTTCCTAAAGATGAATTTTTTTTTTTAAATGGTTTAGTTTCTGATTCTGTGAAAAATAGTAAAAACAATAGACTTATTTTAATCTTAGATTTTATAAGCAGTTTACTGAACTATTTATTGCGTTAAAATTTAACCATTATGCCAGAAGTGGGTAATTAAGGTCTATGACATTTAACATACAATAAACAGAGAATTAGATAGTTTCAGTCCCTCCCTTACAAGTCACTGAAAACAAGAATGAAAAATTGTCTTTCTGGTCTGTTAGATTAGGTTTGATTGTTTTTGTTTAACTGCATATCAACCTTTAAGGTTATCTAATACTGGGAACAATTTTTCTATAAGATATATTCTTTAAAGAATGGTAGATATACTTTTTGATTTAAATTCAAAAGCAATTATTGGGATTAATATATTTTCAAGAGTTTTAGTATTTATAGTAATTTAACTCTTTGGACCCTGACTTAGCAAAATTACAGACTAGTCACTCAAAGCCATTCTATTAGGGATGGTCCATGTGGCCCAGTGGATAGGCAATGGGGGTCCAAAACGGTAATACGCGGGTTCAAATCTAAGTTGTTCTGTTTATGTTGACATGTCGACTAATGGATTATATAGCACAACTTGTGTCATTAAAAATCTATGTGTGCATAAAAATAACATTTATTAAAAGTAATTGTTCTCTGCATTAAATAACCTAAAAAGGTTGATATGCTGTTAAATACAAAACAAACAAACAAACAAAACCATTACATTAGAATACCATATTATGGATAAAAAAAATCCCAATCAAAACCATTGCCTTAACCTTAAGCTTTGTCAGGTAGATGGAGCTTGTTAACTCAAGAGAATAACTCATCTAGGTGAAGGGCCACACTGATTAAAAAAGCCCAGGGATATAAAGGGCTTGTAAAAATGGCCTTGTGCTTATATTGGCTTTGTGCTCAAATAAGTAAATATACTAGGGACAAAAGATTGATGTGTCTTTTTTTGCTTTAGGCCACCAAGGATGATATATCAGCACTTTAGGGTCCAAAGAATTAAGACTGGAATCAATCTTTTAATAAATAACATCTTTTGGGTAACAATCTACCAAAAAAATAAGTTTCACAATTGAACTCAAAGCAAATAACTAAGATTAGGGACAATGACAACATAGTTTAACCATATTGTTTGCATAATTATTGTTTTTTGAGTTTTTGAAATTTTTTCCTCATATTTATTAAAAGAGAATATTTTTTTAAAGAAAGACTTAGAGACGGGTATTTATCTTTCTTGTTAAACATGATGATTGCTTCTTGTGCAGTAGACAAAACAACTCAGCCTACATAATAAAGATCAGCAACAACCCCTGTGGCTCATCTTTATTATGTAGGCTTAGTTGTGCTCTTCAAAAAGCTATTTTATCTAACTATCTTTCTATAAACTTCCCTTAACAACTTACTAACAGCAGTAATAGACAGGTTTTCTAGATGTATCGTCCACAAGTAACCATCCATTAGTTTATTTTAGGGCGTTTAAAAGTTGATCTAATTTGAATTATTTAAAACTATAGAAAGAAGTTGCTGTTCAAAAATTTATTGCTTTAAATCCATGTGGTCTTTCTATGAAAGCAAAGCTGAAAACCTCAAGGAAAGAGACAAAATTCTTGAAAGAAGCTACAAGTGTCTATTCTAGCCAATGCACTGCATTAACATTGTGTAATAAGGAAATATCATTTGATATTAATTGGAAATAATACCAGTTGCAAAAAGGTATATTCATCAATATTTTGAAAATAACATTTATATCCATTTGATAAGAGCAGTGAGTCAATCAGGAACAATAATTTTCATCAGTTATATCATTTAAAGTGCTTTGATTTACTTTAATTTTCCGACGTTATCCGGGTGTCTTACACACACACACACACACACAGAGCTCTTAACATTTAGTTGAGCCCTTTAAAATTATAATTATCTACTGTCATTAACATAACAGTAAAACAAATACCCTCCTCCTCTTCAGAAAGGATGTGAGTAGAGCACTCTCATATATATACATATAAATGAGAGCAGCTCATCTAGGTGAAGGGTAACACCGAATGTAAAAAGCCCGGGTAAGAGCACATAAAAATGGCCTTGTGC
>JAUZSX010303775.1:0-27243 GCA_034780655.1 Idiosepius hallami | reverse complement strand
AGTGAATGGGTCACGAAAGAGTCTAGTTAAGGTTAAGTGTTAGATGTACGACCAGCCCGACTAGCAACTCCCCCTCCTCAATCGGCCTTGTGCCAAATTGTATCTCTTTTGTTACAATAAATATTAACTGTAGCAAATGATGGTAAATATTTCCAACAAGGTTAATTTGAAATTATTAAATTTTATTTTTAGATTTTTAATTGAAGAACTTTCAATAAATTTTAAAAATAATTTAATGATTATTTAATAGTAACTAAAAGTCACACATTTTAAATAAATGTTGTAATGTGTAAACTCATTTATGTAAACTTAATCTTTGAAAAACCGGAAATTGCGTTTATTTAAAAAAAACCAAAAAAATCAAGAAATTTGCATATCTCTGTCGGCGTCCGTAAAAAGGTTATGACCTCATGATTAACAGTAGAATTTTACGCGAATTTTGTCAGACCTCGTTTTAAATTAATTGTTTAAATTTAATTGTTTAAACAAATTTCTTCAAATATTAAGAAATTAAATTTTGTTTGTTGGTGGTTGAACTAACGAGCAAAAAAAAAGTCTGATTCTTTTTTTTTAGATAGAGTTTTATATTTGGAATTCAAAGATAAGTATAAAAAAATTAATTAAATGGCGATATTGATTTTAATAAAGTTTAAAAATTTGGTAAGCTGATGTTTGGATGTCAATTTTTAGGTACTAATAAAATCCTCTCGATTTTTATAAAATCTCTATTCTACTCATTATCAACAAGTAATTTACATTCTTTTCTGAACGTTTAAACATTGGGCTCAAATTTTTGGACATTAACACAATTTTCCAGTTTCGTGGTCGTGGTCTAGTTATTTTTCCTTACACTTCAACAGCTGATTGGTTGAACCAAAGGAAAAGAAACCCTTGGAATGGGTGGAAGAACCACAATAATTGGCTGGAATCGAAGTCTTAACTAAGAGATCAATTTCTTGTTGATTGCCTTCGAACTAAAATCCTTCTTGTCGTGTGCGTTCCGTTGTGGTTGTGCGTTCGTTGTGCGTCGTCGTACGTGTTATATCTTGCTTGAAACCACACAATATCTTGACTTTATTTCTACGTATTTTCCCTGAATTTGATGACGGTGGTAGATTTTTTTTATAAAAACCCCAAACAAACAAAAAACAAAACATTGTGTTTTTCTTTTAAAAAAAGTCACGAAATCACTTTTCCTTTATTGTTTTTTTATTGGTTACAATTACGCACACCTGCTGCTGAGTGCTGTGCTGCTGCAGCTGAGCTCTGCACTGTGCGGCGCACAGTTGTGCGCCCAGCCTACAGCACTTCTTTTCTCGTGACTAGAAAATAAAGAATAAGCTCTGATATACTTTCTTAACCAAAATAAATGTCAAACACAAATGTCCCAAAAATGTCTGAAAACATAGAAAAATATCTTATCCCAAGGCAAGCAAAGAGCGAGCCTTTTGGTAGTGAGGACTTTTGGTTACATATGTTCCTTATAGACTAGATTATACGCTATAATGTTCTGAAAATCTTATTCTGAAAATATATATATGCATATCTCATACATTACTGTCTACTTTCTTAGCGTTTGTTTCTCTGTTTAGTCCATTTGTCTTAGCAGCTCTGCCTGATATTTTCAAACAGTTTATCATCAGTTCGTGAATTTAGCACTCGTTATGACTGCGAGCCTTGGGAGTATGTCGCACCCGTTGTTCCTGCTCTCATGTTTGCCGCTCCGTGAGGCGTGCGACACATCTACTTAATTATTATTTTAGTCACCTTCTCTCTCTTCAATACTGACTGCAGGTGTGAACTTTACTTCTTAAAAAAAATACTGTTTTGTTGTATTTTTTTCTTTAAAACTTTACATCAACTTGAGAAAATTTCAATTCCCCCTTCTTAAAAATAGCAACAATCGTCTTTTATTTTATCTTTGAAATTCTTTCTTTTTTTTTTTTTGATAAGTTTATTTTCGAATTCAATTCGTAAACTTGACGTAAACACACCTGTCTGTCTAAATAATGCAATAAATGTCAAGTATTTCTTTTGTAGACTTAAAAGAAAATAAAACAAAATGACCAACAGCAGTCAGCAGCACAACAACTACAATAACAACAACCAGTTATAAATGCTATTTATTGCCAATGGAATTAGAAAATCCAAAAACCCAACCCGTTTTACATTTTCATTTCAAGATAATTAGCTATTTTGCTCTTTTACAAAAATATTTCAATTGTTCTGCCAATATCATCGTGTGAGGAGGAGGGGGTAGGTATTGTCCAAGATATCAGTTAGTTGGCTCAAAAACAAAAATCTGGGGTTAATGTCTTTCTGACAGCAGTAGTGAGTGCACACACACACACGCACACACACACACACACACACACACACACACACACACACACAGAGAATAAGCACAAGTGCACGCACGACTGCACGACAGTCAGTCATTCAGTCCCTACCCTCCATTTCATATTCATTCAACCAGCAGCTCGTTCCTGCTGATCCGTGTCTATAATCATTGAACCAATTTAAAGGAAATTAACATGAATTTCTGTTGGAAAATCTCAAGCAATTGGGAATTTTTTTTTAAATGAGGGACTACAATCTGACAGACTGATGGGAGCAAACTACGGGGAGGGAGTGGTTGTTAACTAATTTGAAAGCTTTTTAAAAACCTATAAATGAGATTAAATACATACGAGTATCATCATTTTTATCTTTGCAAAGAAAATGAATAAGTAATTTATTTTGTTTAAGATAACATGTTTATTTTCCTTGGAAATTAATTGTATGAGGAGGAGTGTTGAAATAAAAAAAATCACTCTTTTAGAGTGTAGAGAATTAAATCAATTGATAAATTAATGAGAGCAAGCAAATTTAAAAACTAATTTTTCATACTTGTTTGTATTACATAGCTGTGAAACTTTCCAATTATTTATTCAAAACACACATTCATATATCATTTTATTTAATAAACTCTTCTTCATTTCTTTTTTAATCGTAATATTTTGGGACTTTTTTAAATCACGACATCTTTTGGCCTGCAAAAAAATCTTGGATGATTTTAACGGCAACAACAGCTCATTCAATCATCCTTTCTTCATTATTTAAATTTTTCAACTCAGTTGTTTGACAAATATACTTTTTTTTTTCTTTACAAAAAAAAATTAAATCTAATCTTTCAGTCAGGGAAATAAATCCATTTTCCTATTTTGATCCAATATAATTGGTAGAGACGATGAAAAAAATACTCAATACACGATGATGAGTTTGCTTCATTTTTGCTTGCTGCTGCTCACTTGAAATGAATGAAATTATTCATTACTTCCCTCTTGGATGATGATGATGATGATGATGATGATGGTAATTGTTCCTAGAGTTGACAGACAGCAGCAGCAGATATTATTATGATGACTACACACAAACAATATTCACTCGTTCACTTGCCATCCATCCATCCATCCATCACCACTACTACTACTACTATTTCTCTAATCAAACCATCATCACACACCCGGGCACCCCCACCCCGTTTATATTGTTGTGACATGACTGAACAACAATAACACGGTTACTTCTTGTGATAAAAAGTTGTTGTTTTGTTTGTCTTCTTAACATAATTCTTAATATACGCAGCCCCCGCCCCCCGCTGGTACCACTGAAAACAAAAATAAGCAATAAGAAAAAGAACAGAAAATAAACCCTTCTGTCCATTTTGTTATGGTTTTTACTTAATTTTTTGAGAAAAATCTAAAAAGAAAGATTTTCAAAAATATTTATTAGCTTTAGTTTCTGTTTCTGTTGTTTTGTTATGTCAAAACGATGATGTTGTTGTTTTTGTGAACTCAAACCCCTCCCTCTATTTGATCATTCATTTTGTGCCAGTTATGTGTGTTTGTCTTCTTTCACTATTCTCTATTATCATGATGATTATATTGATGATTATATTTTTTGTTTTAACTTCTAACTCCATGTATAGAAAACGAAACACATACCCCTTCTTCTTCTTCTATGTTGAATTATGTTTTATTTTCTTTGTTAAATGTTTATTTTCTTCTTTTCGATTATTAATTACCCGACCCAACAACCGACCTTAATCTTTGTAAATTAGCATACCTCCTACCTCACAAAAAAATAGTAAATTAAAAAAAATAACAGAGGTTATTTTTTCTTCTTGTTCATGGAATGGATGAGTGGAAAATCTCTTAAAGTTTGATCTCCATTTTTTAATGTTTTCACGATTGCACCAGGGCAGGAAATACCCAGGTTAGGAGACACGGCATGGTTAAAGCAATTGGTAGATTCACTCTATTTGGTTTGTCAGGCATCTATACATGCGGTTAGGGATCGCTTGGGAAGTTTGAATACCCATGAGACTCATCACTGAATTGTGTGTGTTCACTGGTTGAGCCAGCTAAACCTCTAGAGGTCAGTACGCATGCAAAATGCGCATGCGTGCTTCGGAAGGGCTCTTCTGGTTATTCGAAAAAAAAAATTTTTAAATAATTATAAACAAAGAAATTATTAGTTTTAAAAAATTGTCAGTGCCTTTTGGGCCACCCAATAGAAATGAATATAAATATTATGTCCCAATAAATTCAATTAGATAAATATTTAAAGGACAAAGTTAAGTTACTGTCACTCAAGCTTTGTTAATGATACCTCCTTTGATCAGTTTATAAAATGCCTATTTATGGATCCAGTATACAAATATCATGCAAAAAATCTTGCTTATAGGTTGATAAAGATATGTGTGATATTTCAATATTTATATGTTTTGTCATTATCATTTTGCTGTCTGCATTAAATGACATGCTTTATTTTTAGCGATTAGTAATAAAAAAAATTCCTAAATATTTGACTTAGATAACAATTTTGTTTTATATCACATTTCAAGTAGTTATTCATAAGTAGTTAAAATTTCAAGAGTAAATTCAGCTGTTGAGTCATCCTTGAAAACCTAGTAATGTAAACTGATAATACTTGTTTGTATTACATAGCTGTGGAACTTTGCAATTATTTCTTCACAACACATGTTCATATATCATTTAAACTCTGATTTTTCTAACATTTTTATTAAAAAAAAGAAACTTTTCAAATTTGTTTCAAGAAGATTAGGATTTGATTTTTATTTTTTTGATGGTTGGTGTCAGGGCTGGGTATATAAGGTGGTGTCACTTTAATCTCTTTTTTATTTGAATATTTTTCATTTAGATATACTCCATTATTTTTAAATGGTTGTGTTTTGAATGGGAACTCAATATTTTAGGACAGCGAAGGTGGAGCATTGGTAAAAGCTTGGGCTCTGGAATCCTAGTATGTGAGTTCAAATCCCAGTCAAAACCATTGCATTCATCTTAAAAAATGGCCTTGTGCCTAACTTGGTTGGTGCTGGTCACCAAGTATATATATATATCAATGCTTTTATCATAAAAATCTTAAAATTCTAATCACAATAAATATTTCTAGCATCCAATTTCTATGTAAAATACACGTAGAAATTAGAATAAGAGGAACTTTATAGAAATAATTATGTATTTGGTAAACCTTCCTGTTTTATTAGATACTTGATCAAAAGATTTCTTTTAGTTGATGACCTTTTTGAAGTTTATTTTTTTTAAATTGAGTTTTGGTATTTGTGATTAGCTCCATCATAATTATACCTTCATTCAAAATGAATCTTGTATAACTAGTAGATTAACAATCCAACCCTTCCAGTTGCAAATTGCTTTCAATCAGAATTAGGGTATTTCTTGTACCCAAGAAATATTTATTAATAATTTTTTTTGTTAGAATCATTTCACCTTAAACAAATAATATTTTTCCAATGTTTTTTAAAATATTCCCTTTTTTTTAAATTCTCTACTACATAAGGCAGGCATAGAACTATAATGCTGATGGTGATGATGACAAAACTAAAACTGTTCTAAAATAAATAAATTATAGGTCTATATTTGTCATTGACTATTATATACTCTAGGCAACAGTGTCTTAACTAACAATTACAGCTCTTAATATATATGTGTATGTATATCTGTGGCTTTTAATATAAGCTGTCGACTTTGATTATATGCTTTCAACAAAATTGATATAATTTAAAGAGTAATGAAACTTCTTCATACACTTAAGTAGTATTTGAGGTGGAAAAAAATAGAACTGAAAGAAAATGATAGACTTCATTATCTATTTTGAAGTCACAGGACTTAAATCTCTTTATAAAGTAGTTTTAATGGCTTATTAGTCATTTTTAGATTCACTTGTTTATTTATTTTTAATATATTCCTAGCCTAACTTCAATTACAAAATAAGTAATAAATATCATTAATAGTAAATGCATATTCACTACATATACTCTATAAATTTATAGCAGTGGTTTTCAAAGTGACTAGTACCGTCCCCCTGGGGGCGATATGAACTTTCAGGGAGGCGCTGGCGAGTAAGTAGTCGGATGTAAAATTGTGAAGGGGGCATTGAAGAATTACTGTAAAATGTGATATTGGTGTTTGTAGAAAGGTTGGAAAAGCAGGACAATTTAATTAAGAGTTCCCCAGTTGCTGCAAATAGACGTTCGTGTCTGTATACTTCAACCGTATAATCTTCTAGATGTACCTTCGTTATGGCGTTCGTTTGAAGAGGGAAGTGCTGGCATTTTCATCCAGCAGCAAAAAGGGGCACTGGCAAAAAAAGTTTGAAAACCATTGATTTGTAGGGAAAATTTCTAGTTTAGTAGAAATGATTAATTTGTATGAATATCATTCTTCTTAGGGCACATAAAACCATTTTTAGGAAAATATATCTTCATGTATACTTATTGTGTACCATTTCTAACTGTATTTTGTTTGTAGCAAGGAATTTGAGTTTTTCTTGTTGTTGAATGTTATAGTAATTTATTTTCTATTCCTGCGGTAAAATTAAAGTGGTATTCTTTTTTAAAAGTTATATTATATAAAATCTTCACTTTTGAACTATTTATTTACATATTTAATAAGTTCTCCGTGATACTACAGCCAGAAATGTGTGGCCTTCTTCCATGACCCTAGATAGCTGTGTAGCCCTCACTTTCCAAAATGTTGGTAATTATTGGTCCAGTGGGTGAGGAAGACCAGATATTGGTTGGCCCATAAATTATTAAACTTTTTAGAAACCCTTCAAAAAGAAACTAATGATATCAAATCCACAACATCTTAAAGAATGTATGCCATTATAGAACTGATCTGGTTTATATTTAAGGTTTTTTTGTGTTTGAGTTTAACAAATGGGAAAAAAGCAAGGTAAATATTGCTAAGAGAAATAAATGAAAGTTTTATTTGTTTGTCCATAATCTGTTTAATTGTTATTTGTACAAGATTATAAATTGTTCTTTGAAATGTCATTTTGAATGACCCTATCCATTAGGAAAATTATAGTTCTAATTTCTATAGGCCATAAACATTCCATCCACACTTCTTTTGGTCGGTGCACTTTATAATCAACATGCAAAAAGTCACTGGGTCATTCAGTATCTGCAAAATAATGTGATAACATAAAGAATATGGTTTTAAAATAACCAGGCCTAATCTCTTAACTGTTATAAACTGAATGAAAAGCATTCTTTAGATTTTGATATGAAAAGGTTTTTTTTTGTTTTTTTTTAATTTGAATATTTTTTCAAAAAGATTCCATGGATAACAGTGAATATAACTAAATATATATATATATATATATAATGCATTAAGTGCATTTTCTTTTGATCCAGCTTCATGGAATTATTGCAGATATTTTTGTTTTATTTAAAGTTTTTCTTCTCATCAATTGACTTTTCTATATGTGGATGCAGAAATTTGGGAATATCTTTTTTTTTTTTTGTTTACTTGTTCATAAGTAGCATAGAGCAGATTTGTTGTTCAATACTTAAATATATAGCAATAATTAATGTAGTAAACATACCAGTAATTCCTTCTCTCCTCTTTTAAGAAATATCTGCATATCTTAGGGTAATCAAATCAAAGAAATTATTGATGAAGTGTGAAATAGTAATAAATATTTAAGTATATTGAAACAATTGGTTATGCTTAACAGAACAAGAATAATCTGTCCCTAGGGATTAAATTAAAGGTTTAGTTCACAGTCTCTGATTTTCAATTTTAGATTAACAAGTAACATCTGAAAAAGACTGTAGCAAGTTATACTGGCTGAATAGTGTGTAAATAGTATCAATAAAAAAATGTTGACAAAAGTCTAGAAAATTTTGAATTGTGAAAAATGTTTCATTTTAACATAATAAAAGGGTTTTAATATTTATGTGTAAGATAATTTATGAATCTGATTTATCTTACTAATCCTTGCTAATCCATAAAGAAGCTTTGATAAAGAATTGTTTTGGGTTTCAGTGTAAATGGTGGATATTTCATTCAGGTTATGATACTCTTTTACAAGTGTAAAAAAAAAGAATTTTCTTATGCACACTGTTGAGAAATAAAGAAGTTATGATATAAAAAACCCCAAGGAATTTGAATAGTTGCAAATTAATTAAAATAGCTTATTAAAAGCATTTGAATAATAAAATTTCATTTTAAAATAGAAAAACTGTCTTAATCAGAAGCAATTGATTCTAAGAATTTTTTTGTTAACACATCATTTTGAAAAAGAAGTCGATTTTCAAAATAGCAAAACTGTACAATTATAAAGCTTATTTTTTGTGATTAATTGAAATAAATTGAATAAAATGTTTAATGGTTCCAATTTGATAAAAAATATGATTAAAATAAAATTGATTTAATTTACATTTACTACAAAGACAACATCATTTGGGGTTTTAAAAAAATCTTTAAATATACATTTACAATTTTCTGGCATTTGCATTCAATGGTAATTAAAAATATAAAAATTATTGATTTTTTTCCATAGGTTCTAGCCATTAATCTATAATTACAAAATATAATTCATAATTATTTAAACAAAAATAGTAGCTAAAAATCTTACTTAATAACTACAAAATACATTAACTTTTGTATATAAATCCATTTGCAAATTTTCTGTACAATGTTTTTATTTTTGATTTCCATTTCTTATAAAATGCATACTTTCTGGAAATGGGTTTCTGTCTGCTCTTTTGTTTGCAGTCTTATGATTGATAAGATTATTAGTATTTGCTGTATTCTCAAAATAATCACTCTGTTTAATTTGTTAATGTACATCACTTCTGTTGAGGCTGATTGATAATTTCATTGCCAGTTTAAAAAGATTTCATTGCTTAATAGATTTGTCATTTTGATAAAGACTTTTTCAATTGAATCCATTGATCTTTATTCTGGGATGAGCTTCATACATATGTTCATTTATCATTGAATGTCATTTGCTGGTTTTTTAATTCATTTCCTAAAAAATGTTTATCTTGTAGCAGGACAGATGTTCTTTCTGTATAATTCATCACTAAAAATGTTAATGATTAGTATTAACGTTTTATAAAGACTTAGATATAAAATGTTTAATTGTTTGTCTTAAATGTTTTTTTATTATTTATGTTATAAATAGTTTTATACTTTTTGAGATGAATGTTTCAAAGAAATCTACATTATTAATATAATGTCTAAAAAGATACCAGAGGTTTCATTTAAATTTATACTTATTTTTACTGTTTAGGAAATTTCTAAGTCATCAAATTTTTTGAGAAAAGTTTTGAAGGTTGATCCTGTTAAATTAAAAAAAAATTAATCTATAATCAAATTTTCCAATTTTGTTATTGATGTACCAAAGATTTGATGTTTTTTTTTATCAATTTTCATTAAATAGCAATTTTCTATATTTATTAAAAAGACATACCAATAGAAAATCTATTGAAAAAGTTATAAAAATTTTGTTGAAAAAGATTCTCCATATACTCTTGAAGTGGGAACATAAAAACAAGCAATTGTCTACATAATTTTATATCAATTCCTGTGTTGATAATTTATTAAACCAATGTAAACCATTTTTATTTATGATTCAAATCGTATACACAAAATCTCTCATTGAAGTATATCAATAGTATATCAATTTCACATAAGTATTGCATAGCTTTGCCTGGGTGTAGGAGACTTGCTGCTAATGTAGTTAAGGAAGCCTATTATATAAGAAAGCAGTACTGTACATTATGTTCGTAAAGTGGTAAACGCTCTTATAATTTTATATAATGCTCATTTTTGTGTTCATTTTGATCTGTGTTTTTTATAATTTCAAATCTTGTACCTTTAGCAGCTATTTTTCAACTCTAAATCAATTAGAAAGTGTTACCCATGCCTGAATACTCCATATATCAAATTTCATGTGTGTAGACCCAGAATCAGCAGGGTAGTTAGCAACTCTTAAACATGCACATACACCTTATAAGTTTTATAGATATACAGATTAAATAAAGTATAGTTGAATATTTTTGTTTCACTACAAAGTTTTGATAGCAGGTGTCTGTATTTCTATAAATGATATAATTATTAAGCTAAGCAAAGCAATATAATTTTCTCCATGAAACAGTAGTAAATAAACAAACAAACCAAGCAAGCTTTTTTTATACACCTAACTTCAATTATCTGGTACAGTTGTGTTAAATATATTAAACTCAAATAACTTCATTCACTTGAGAATTCTATTACAAATGCTCTCACTTAGGATTTTGTAACATGGGCTACAATGGATAATAATATATTCTTATTAAATGAATCATTAACATATAAACATACAGTTTTTAATGTGTAATATTTGTTTAGATTTATTGTTTTTTTTTTAATAAAATACCTGTTAGAATTCCTAATGATTAATAACTTATTATTTCTTGAAGCCTCCTAATGGCATATTCATGGGATTATCCACAATGTGAAAGCAATCTATATTAAACTTATTAAACAAACTGAATGCTACATTTGTTTTGTTTCTATGACTTTTAAGATTGATTTCATTTCTACCGTTTGCTTTCATATCAATTTCATGATATTTTTACTTTTGTAGACCATGGACAACTAATTATAGTTTTCACAGCTAAACTATCAAATTGATTTATTTCAAAGACAAAAAAGAATATTAAAAAAAACCAATTTTCTAAGTATTAAAAATGATATTTAATGTTAGGATAGGAATTAAGATTTAAATAATGATATAAATAATATATATATGTACTTGGTTAGCAGCACCAACCAAGTTTGGCACAAGGACATTTTTAAGGTGAATCCAATGGTTTTGACTTGGATTTGAACTCTCTGCACAAATAAGCCTGCTGAGATGAGGGTTTTTAATAGATATCTCAATTCAAGTACTTGTTGGATCATTTTTGTTACTGTTTAATTTTATTTAAATGAAACATATTTGTTTTATTTACTATTTGGTTTGTTGAAGATTCATGGGTGTCTCTTTTTAAAAAAAAAAAAATGAGCTGATGCATTTGGGTAATTTTAGCTAACTGCTAAATTGACAGATTACTCATATATTATTTTCAGTAATCTACATATTTTATATAATCAATATACATTGATTTTTTTTTTAAATTCTAGATTAAAAATTTGTACACAGAGATATCAAAAATTATTTTTAATGATTAAATAATTGTTGTTTTTTTTTCTATGATAAATATCATTAATTCTTATGTAACTGAGAAGATATAAAATTATTTTCTAAAGCATTCTACTTTTTATGCACTTCTGCTATTTACACAATCTAGAATATAAATTCATTTTGATTTTATCAAGCTGATTTCTAGAATATTGGCCTGTATCTAAGAAAGAAGAAATATAGTTCTTATATTAATTTAGATAAATAAAAATTGAATGTAAATTCTTGAAAGTTGTTTTATTTTCTCTCTAAAGTTATATTCAACTCTACTTTGTTACATTTATTATAAAACTATTCATGGGGTAGATGCTGGTTTTTTGTAAAAATGAAAAGGTCATATAATTGGTGGTCCAAATCTCTTAGAATTTTGTTTCAAAAAAATCCGGATCTGAAAAATTTAGCTATTGTCAGAAACCATTATTAAACATAAAATAAGTTTTTAATGATAATTTACATATTTATCTCTCCATTTTATTTCCACTATTAAAATATTGTATACTATATAATTACTGTCTCTTAGAATATAATCTTTATTAGAAAGACGGGTATAGAGATCACATTTCTTGTTAAAAATAATGATTTTACTTTTACCGTGGAATAGTGCAAAAGTTATTGTTGGAGTTGTTGCCTCTGTTGCTAGGTCTTATTGTTTATTAGTGGCTATTGATTAATTTACAAGGTTAGTATGTATTATTCAGATTGGAATATCACTCACATTTTTATAGAATATTTTTTTTAAAAAAATAGATATTTACACACTTGATGCTTATTAGTTAAAAATGACCACAACAACAAGAAAAAAATGAATTATACAAATTTAAAGAAAAAGTTCTACTAAATTAGATTTTCTGTTAAAATCTCTTTCTCTCTCTCTCTCTCTCTCTCTCTCTCTCTCTCTCAATACACAAGTACAGTGGTTACTAACCCTTTTGATCTCCCCTAAAGTATTTGAATATGTTCTTGCATCTCTTACAAAACATGTAATGATTTAGTGACAGTATTCTTAATACAAGACAAAAAATTGAAAAGCCATCTCTCATTTTTTGGAAGTTCATTAATATAAAACATTCAGATGTAAAATTTATTTGTTAAAAATAAGAATAAAAGATTTCTTTAAAGTTTATTTTTCTGAAAAAGCATTTTTTTTTTCAATAAAACGGGTTAGTTTGACTTAAGCTTTTTCAATCAAACATTATGAAGAAATAAATGTAATTTTCTTTGACCATGCAATCAATGTCTTAGTTAGAATATTTGTATACTTTATAAGCAAAGAAATGGGTTTATGACTTAAAAAGAAATTACTATCTGAGGAAAAAAATATACAGTGCTTTGATAGTTAGTCTTTTGTTTTAAATACTCTTTTTAATGTTTTCAGTTTGGTCAGTAAATGTCCACAAGAATTTAATCCGCTATTCTTAAATGTTCAAAGAAACTTAGTCAATGGTATTATCTTGTTGGAAATCAAGTAACAAAGCATAATTGGAAGGAAAATCTAAATTCATTTGATCTTCTCTCAATTTGATGATTCAATTGTTTTGAATTTGATTTTCTTTCTATAGAAAATCTATTGTTTTCTTTATCTCCTCTTATCCCACTTTGTTTCTCTAAACTTTTTTTTTTTTTTTTTTTGTATCTTCCCATCAATGCAAGAAATACTTGTTTATCGTACTGCTGAAATGATAAGATTACTTTTGATTTAAAACCAAACCAAATCAATTCAATTTATTTTCTTTCAAATGTACACCCCAATGATCTTAATAGCATTTTAAACTTTTAATAGAAATAAACAACTAAAAAGATTTTTATTGTTAAGGAATAAGCAAATTGACAATGTTTTGCTTGGTACTTTTTATTTTATCTCATAATAAAATTTAAATAGGAGATAAAATAAGAATTTAAAAAAAACTGAGACGATACAAGTTTTTCCTAAGATGTTAAGGTTCAATGAACTCGCCTAAACGTTTACTGAATGAAGAAAAAATCTGAAAGTAAAATTTTTAATTTTCTTCAAGAATTTAAAAAAAAAAAGAAATTTTATGAATTTGTAAATAATGAAACAGAATCCATATTGTTATGCGTAACCTAACTCTAATTTTTTTTTTGACAAATTTAAATGTGCACACAGACTATTTTGTATATAATGTATACCCAGCGTATTTTGAATAAATATTTAGTTTTGATATTTATCACATGTCTCCAAAGATTAATTTCATCTGATAATGAGGACAGCACAATCCTTCAATGTCAGTAGAACTTAGCAGTGATTTAGAAAGTGCTGTCCTTTTAAGTTGAATTTTACATTGCTTGATTTAAAACACTAAATGTTTTATTCAAAGGTATAGAATATTAATTCTTTCTCTGTCTCTCTGAAATCAAGATTTCTTATACTATTTAAAGGTGATTGTTAAGATTTGGCATATTATGTGTGATGCTGAGAAAATAAAATTCATCTGATATTTGATTTTATAGCCTAATGAAAATATTAATACAGTTTTGATTGAAGGAGTCTAAGTAACTAATAATGCTAACCATTTAAATCTTTACATAAGACTTAAAAAAATATTTTGAGTTGGATCAACAACTCCTTTATTGTTTTGAAATAGTAACATAGATAGATGCATATGAGAATAAAGTTATAAAAACTTTTACTTTAATAACAGCTCACAAAAGTTTTTTGTGTTATTGATAAGTGCTCTATTAAATGAATTTATCAAATAGAAAAATTCCTTATTTAGTCTGTTAATCTAAATTTATGTTATCCTATAGAAATCAATGTCTGATAATGTAATCAATCATCTTATATCAGGTTATCAACTGGTTTGATAACCTGATATAGTTGCATTTTCTCAAACATAGTAATTACTCTAAGGATGCAAAATAGATATTCTAAAAACAAAAACTAAATATTAAGCACTCAACGAATGCAATAAAGGTTTGAATCAATCTTTTAGCTTTATTTTTAATATTGATTTTAAAAGAAGAAAAAATCTATTGCAATATTCTTTTCAAATTAATATCCATAAATTTCACTTTACATGATTATTAATCTTAAATCTATTTTATTGAATCTTTTACAGGATTGGATGCTGCCAATTACAAGTACAAGTAATCAACTACAGAAGAAAGTGTCGGTATTCTATTGTAGAAACCAGAATATTCTATTGATGAGGAACGTGTTTGTGACTTGCATCTCAATTTTGGCTCGCAGTAGTTGTGTAGTTGCTCTCCATTATAATCAGCATGATACCAACTCTCTCTCTTACATAGACTAGATAAAGTTCTCTTGTAGAACTTATCCAGCACAAAATGGACACTTACCTCAGTCAAACCTGCAAAAGTCTGGTAAGTTCACCATTAAACTTTTATGTGACTATAAATATTAATGTATATGACATATAGCAGTTACATTATCTTTATTTTCTAAAGGGCATAGCTGGATTATTGTTTTATTTGTAGTATTCAATGTTTACTTGATATTCTTACTGAAAACTGTATTTCATTATTTTATTCAGGTATTTCTAGAGCTGCAACTAGACGAGTTTTTGTTGTTTTTAATGAGCAAGCAACCTTATTTATTGATCATAGAATCTATATTAGATCAATGTTAGTTTGAATGTATTAATGGACACTTCACATTTTCTGAATAGACTTTTTCCCTTGGATGACCTATTTCATAATGGGGATAAAATCTAATGAATATGTTTAGAGATACTTTAATATTGGTGTTATGTAAAGAAAGAAAATTGTGTGGGTAATTTAATTATAGAAATGGGAATTACATTTTTTTTTCTGAATTTGTTTTTTTATACAAACATCAATTTATCTCATATACTAAGACTCTAATCTCATTTGAATGGGTTCTACATCCGGTTTTGAATTTATGTGCATGCATGTGGCTAGATTAAGTAGGCCCTATATTTCCAGAAGAAAATATGGAATTGAACTGTGAACATTGCTGGCCAGGCTCGACGTTGCTTAACTTTGATGATCTGAAGGGAGCCATTGTCTCCAATGCAACTTGACCATATAAATCATTAAGGCATTTTAGAAGGGGTGATTCTTGCTTAAAATTTTTTTTTTAAAACCCTGAGAAGATACGAAGAACTGTTTTTGAATTAATAATAAACAAGTAAATATATAATGGAGAAGTGTTTTTGAAAATTAAGAAAAATAATTCATTTTCAAACGCGAAGCGTTTTTGAAAAAAAAATATTGGCAAGTCCTCTGCTCCGGGCAAAGCTGAGCAATACTTCTAGTTCTTTTTAAAGATATTGATTCCTCAAACCCTAAATAGGTTTAATCATTTCCTTCCTGTTTTTTCTTTAAATTTTTCTTGGGTTTAGGGAAATAGACCCAGGTAATCCTACATATTCTGGAACAGGGTGACATTTGTTCAGATAAATATGTTACGTTGAACCCAAAGTTTGATAAAGCATGTCAAGAATTCTTTGATTTGAAATCGGCTGAATAGTACTTTTACCAGATCCAAAAGCTTGCAGATCAATAGCAGAAAGTCTTGGAAAATGATGGTCTTTATTTTGAAGAATAATTTTTGTTATATTTCTTTATTACTTAGCGAGTAAAATTTCAAAGTGTTTATAAACAACCTGATATTTTATTTTGATCTAGGTAAAGGTCTTGGCTGGGAGTGGGTAAAATTCTTCTTCTAAAATGATAACTTTTTTCTTTTGAATTAAATGAAATTTGAATTGTCAATAAATGACCAAAACTGATTCTTGTTCCTGAAATTGGTTAATAAGAAGACAATCTCTTGGGAGAGATTCCTGTGGATCTTTTTTGGCAAATTCCCAAGTCTCATCTGGCACAAATGGAAATTGCAATCTGCTGAATTGACGTGTGAAAGGTGAAATGTCATCAGATTAACACATACTCACTCACACATTTTCTGTTGGGTTGAAGACAATAAAAAGGTTTTTATTGGATGTATTTCTATGCTCACACGCAACACACACACACATACACAATAATAAAATAAAGAGAAAACACATTTTACTATGCATAAATACAAATCAATATTTAACATAAAGGCTCTGTATAATCTATACTACCAAAAGAAAACAAATGTACTAAAGCCTGTAATTGTTTAGCTCAAGGGTAAATTGATAACAAGAAAGGGATATGGAATATGTTATATGGCTCTCTTGGGCAGTGGTTTCTAATCTTTTCAATACTTTGCACTCCTAAAATATTTTAATGTTTTTGCACCCTTTATACCTATGATTATTTATTGACAGTATTCTTAATACAAGACAACTTAAAAAGTCATCTTGCACCTCTTTATATGCAGCCACATGTCTCCAAGGTGTGCAAGCTCCTCTGTTGAAGAAACCCTGCTTTAAGGCCACGAATGAACAATGAATAATTAAAGACAAGTCAGTTGTAATGCACTTATAAAAGAATTGAAAATATCCAAACCTATAAAAGTAAAGATTGGTCAATGAAATCAAGAAAAATATTTGAGATTTTTAGGATATTGGATTATTTTGGATAGACTATAAAGGCTAACAACCAATGGATAAACCCGAATCAAAATAACTATACAGAACGTACAAAAACTGCTGAATCTCTGTTTTTTTAGAAACTATATTACTTACTAGAATCCTGTAGAACTGTTTAAAAAAGTTGTACACTAGGGTAAAATCTTAACCGAGGAGTCTAATGTGTCATACCTGTGAGAAAATAGACAAAATTGGCAAGGGCCTATCAAGCCCTATGTGGACTTCACTACAAGCAACCAGATTTCTATTTTTACATTTGTACATATATTTCCATTTGTATTGAGTTAAATTGTTATTGTGTTAATGTAAATTTCATTGATGATGCTTCTTTTCAAAATTATGAAACGCGTGTGAAAGGAAAAGAAAAAACATCAAGGCAATGCAGGGTATCCCTGCTACATAAAATTGCAAACTCAATTTGGCTATATAGTTTTATTTTGAGTAAATAAACCCAAGACCTGCTTTGTAGATGAGAAAAGGAAAATAAAGAAATAGTGAAATGAAACTCTTTTATAACTAACTAATCGTTTTTTATATAAAATAAAGAGAATAGATTAAGAAAATTGGTACTATTGATTTCTTATAGATTATATCTATGAATTTTAAGAGTTAATTGTCTAAATAATCTGTTTTTACCCTCTTTAGGTGATGAAAATATATTTTTGTGGAATAAACACAATTATGGTTAATGAAAATTAGAATATAGAAAGCTAAACTTGTAAGACTAGTTTAAAGTACTTCATAACAAAAAAAATCTAGTTGCACTGTTATGTAGAGTTTCATATATTAATCTTCTATTTACACAAAGGTGTCATTGACAAAGAAATTTTTAGTCGTGCATCTGGAAAAATAGGTAGAATTTTCCATAATCAATTTGCAATTTCTTATACATTTCTCTTAGATCTTTACATGGCAGAATGCATTTATCAAATTGATTGATAAATGAACAGACATAAAGGTAAAGTGAGTCCTACTTTAGACTAGTATTAATTTAAAGCTTTCTGTAAAACCTAGAGGTAAGTTTCCAGATTCAATAGTTAGTGTATTAGGAAAAAATAATGTTAGTTTAAAGTAGAAAAAAAGAAGAATAAAGATTTCTTCAATATCGAACAATGTAAATATTACTTTATTAACTCCTGCAAAGGACAAACTTTGAAGCCACCCCCCCTTTAAAAAAAAAAAAAAGTCGCATCATTTATAAGATTTTAAAATATTTGTCCTCTCTATTATTATAGCCTTTCTCTCACTTTTAATTTATTAGATTCCATTCTTGAATTTAAAAACATTTTCAGCCAATTATAGAGCAGAGACATTTTTCAATGAAATCTGTTGGACTTCTGGTTGTTCCTTAATTTTTGTTCCTAAAAATATTAGTCAACATTTCTAAGAATTATAAGATTCCTCATTTATTTTTAATTGTAATCTCCTCTTGACAAAAGCTCATACATATTATCATTTTCTGTTTTGTTTTCTTGAAGCTATTTGACTTCAATGGTCATTTTTTAAAGAAATATGTTGTAAGTTAGAAAAAGGAATAGTTTGAAATTAAAGCTTTTGAAATTCATAAAAAGATGTAATAAATTGCATGTTAACTGCATATTATTAAAGATTTGATAAGGGCTTTTAAAGAATTACTATTTTGATTTTATGTTCTTTAACTGTTTTTCCTCTTGTTCTATTATTTGAAAATAAAATCAAAATTTAGATCTTAATGATAGGAATTCTGATATGGTTCCATGATAATCTTTAATGGATTTAAAACTAATTAGAAGAGAAAAAAAAAGAATTGTGAATGAATATTTAATGGCATTGAACAATAAAGTTTTGGATGATACTTGTTGGTACTTTCCCTTCATCAGTGACCTTGAAATAACCCGATCATTAGAAGCTTGCCCTTTCTTTTCTTCTAACCCTTATGAATAAAATCCTAAATTGCAACTTTTAAATGTTTTTTTTTTTTTTGGGGGGGGGGAGAGAAATTTAAATCTTCTTATACAAAGAGGCTTGATTAATAAATCTATTTTTGATATAAAAACCTAATCCCTAGGTTTTTAAAATACACATACTCACACACATACGCATTCACAATGGGGACAAAAAAATCTTTTTTAAAAAGTAATTATGTTGAATTTTCTGACATGATACTCCCTGTGGTAAAAGCTTCATATAAAGCTGCATAAATTTATTTTGATTCTATTTTTGAAAGTGTGTAAAATAATAAAACATAAAAATATTCAGGGTTTTTTAAATACTTTATCCCCATTGTGCTACTATGTATGTGAGTGTATATATATCGCCACCCTCCTCACCAGAAGGATTAAAAACAAGACCTTTCAAAGGGCAGATGAACCCTTTTCTGGGGTCAACAGTCAACTAGCGCCATGTATTTATGTATATAAATGTGTATGTATGTATGTTTGCACTATCATTTGTCAGGATGCTGCTGTCATCATCATATTTGCACTGTATACATATGTAGATAGGGCAGCCATAGTGAAGGCAACCTGTCTAGAAGGAAAAATCCAATAAAAAACCTGCAGCTGAAACAACTAGTCATCTTGCTTCTGCATGTCACTGAATCAAAATTGTTCTAGCTTAAGGAGTAGTGTAAGTATTGTACATCACTTTGATCCAACGATGTACATATGCCTCAATCTCGGTTAGATTTGAGGTGGCAACTCATCTGTCAGGATGCTGCTATCCTCATATATATTTGGTCGAGCACCAACCCAAGTTAGGCACAAGACAATTTTTATATGGTCTATTTACCTGTTTTTTTTTGCATTCAATGTTTGCCTTCACCTAGATGAGATGCTCTCCTGAGTTAACAAGATTCATCTGCCTGAGGCAGCAAAAGATGTTGGTTTTTGACTTGGATTTGAACTTGCGTAATACAATTCCAGAGCCCAAACTTTTACCCATGCTCCAACATCGCTGCTCATATAGTTACCATCATAAGGCGGTGAAGCGCATAGTGTACGGGTTTATGCAATAATAATAATGTGTTTATCTTTATAATATAATACTATTTCACTATATATATATATATATATATATATATATATATATTTCCATTTTTTTATATCACTTAATGAAGTTATACAAAATTAGATTAGTATATTTGTTGTCAAAATTGTTTTAGAAATTATAATCAGTTCTTTTATCAAGTGCACTGAATTCTTTAATGTAAAAGAAATCCAATTATGTTTATCTAGTTGAAAATTTTGATAACTGAAATCTGTTTCAAAGCTGAAGACATATGAGTCATAATTATTTTTTTGGGGGGGTTTAAATTTTCTAAATTATTACAATTATTTTTCTTAATCCTTGAGATGAGAAATGAGAAATTCTAGAAGCATTATTCAGACTATTGTCATCCTCTATCTCGCAACATTTTCACAAAATTACTATTACTAATTATTTTTTTTTTTTTCAGTAACTGTTCCTCCTACATGCTCTAATGTGTGTTAATGTTCTTCTTGTATATTCTATTATTCTATTTCTAGTTATTTTCCACTTTTTTTTTCTAATGCGTTTGTCTTTCTTGCATTATTCTACTTGTAAATATAATTCTATTAAATCGATTTTTGACAAACCCTAATATAAGGATACTATCTATTCTTACTCCTGCTTGTTAACTATTTATGAAGAATGTTCTTATCTAGATTTCATTATTGGTTCCCATATAAAGTCTATGACCATGCTTGGTTTGCTCAAGAAAATTAAATGATTATAGTTGAATAGAGCTAACTGACATCAAGTAGGAG
Source organism: Idiosepius hallami (assembly GCA_034780655.1). Taxonomy (NCBI): domain Eukaryota; kingdom Metazoa; phylum Mollusca; class Cephalopoda; family Idiosepiidae; genus Idiosepius; species Idiosepius hallami. The sequence goes on along the minus strand of JAUZSX010303775.1, from coordinate 6,410 downwards.
AATGTGAACTCTATCCAAATATTATTCAAAACTAATTGATTTGGAATTATGTAAATTTTCTTTCATTATATTAATGATATCTATGAAAATTAAAGCAACACATTTTAAATTAATTTTATCATTGTAATCATTGTAAACCAGCTAGCTTTCAGTAAATATGTATCAATCACACTTAAGTAAATGTCTATATTTTCAGGAAATCGAATATTCAAAATTTAAAATCACTGAAGTCAAAGGTAATAAATATAAGTAACCACTTTTATGAAAAAGTTCTTATCAAAACAAAATTGGTTGATGAGTAAAGAAAAAGAAAAAAAAATTTTTCTTTAGAGTTAACTTGCATATGAAATTAGGAAAAACCTTTTTCACCAGATAGGGAAAAACTTTGGATCTTTTAATAAAAAAAAAAAAACATTTCAGAAACCTGTTAAATTTGAAGAAAATCTTATTTTTTCATTGTTTAGTTGTAGAAAACATATTAAAAAGGAATGTTGTAGAAAACATATTAAAAAGGAATGTTGACAGAAGAAAGGTTTATCTTTATATCTAAGCCAAGATCTACCAATACTTTTATGACGACTCAGGAGTTGAATGTATAAACAAAAATTTATAATTTTTTGCTTTAAATTATTTCTTGTCCTGTACAAATAGATTTAAATGGAAATATGAAAATTCATTTATAATGAAAATGTTGACTTTTATCTCTTATTATCAATTTGCCAATGAAATCTAATTCCTTACTTGAATTAACTAAATTATAAATAAAACCATTTAAACTAAAATAAATGATCAAAAACATTAGAAATAGTAAACAGAAACAACTGTCAGGACTTAACAATGATTAGGTTTATTTTCATTTTATTCAAAAAATGAAAAATGTATTTTTTTTTCTCTTTTTTTTATCAATACTTTTGTTCAACAAATATGAATGATTACGAATTTGATTTTTAATCAAATGTATATTTTGAAAATGACTTCTTTGTTTTCCTATCTCTCCATAGAATGTACAAAATTGTCTTATAAGATGTAAGAATAAAAATATGCAGTGTTTTAAATTTGGCATAAAGATGATGTTTTATCTTAGGAAAAATTTTAAACAAAGAAAAAGATATTAAATTAAAGATATGCATTTAAAAATTTATGAATGGATGAACACTTGTTTAAACTCATTCCACTTCTTGCCACTTAATACAGAATTTTCATTGCTAATAGAATTAAAAGATAGATTTGGAACACAACATCCGACTTTACATTTTTTCCACAAAATAAAGTAAGCACATTTGTAATCTCCAATCTAATTATCCAAATATTTTAACAGAAAATAGAAATCTAATTACAGTATTTCCAAATAGAAATAAAAACCAAAACCATCATAACCAAAAAAAAAACAAAGATAAAAAGGTTGGTTATTAAAATGTCAATTTTTCACAATTTTGTTAACTTACTAATATGGTCTTGATTTCTAAGTCTAGGGTGGCACCTCTTTTAACAACTCATGCCTGATAGTCACATGGGTGTCTTTATTGCAGATATCTCTTGTTTATTCTTTTCATTGAATTTCCAAAACTAACAAAAAAAATTATGTGTGTATATTAGAAGTATTGTCCTGCGCCAGGGACTTGCCACTAACATAATTGGAAAAAAGAAACTAAATCCTTTTTTATACTAAAAATTAAAAATTCTATACTATACTAAATTAATTTCTAATCACTTTTCATGCTAAATTAATTTTTTATATTGTATTTTTAAACTAAATTTATTTCTGAAGCTTTTTTATACTAAATAAATTTCTAATGCTTTTCTCTAGGGTGGTTAAATAGAAAGACTGTACCATATATATGCAAATTTTAGCGGTCTGAATAATTTTTAAGTAAGATTTTTATGAGTTCACATATTATTTCCTTCTAATGATTTTTTTTACTTATTCTACTTGGTCAGCAAGTCACTGCAGTATGTCTATTACCAAATGGTTTTTAAGATTGTTATTTGCCTCTCAGAACAACAAAAATTTATTTCTCTACATGAAACTTGTTTTGTTAGTGAACATTTCTATCATTATTCAAATCATTCAGATTTCTATTTTCATCTTTATTTCTATATTCTCAATGTTTCACCTGAAAGAGGCCACAGGGTACAATGAGATGAAACCTGAATATAAAACTAAAGATGAAAATGGATGTCTGAATAATTTGAATGATCACAATGATGATGATGATGATAATAGTAAAGAATAATGAAAACTTATTTCATAAATTCAGACAAACATTGTTATTTGCTGCTTGTATTTTAATTGTTTTGAAAATATCATTGCTTGCAGTAGTGTCTTTTTATTGGGCAGCTTGGTGACGTCTTTAGAAAAGTGGTTTTATATAATTGGTTTTGCATTTCAAATTGTATATTGCTGTCGCTGTCATTCTATTGTTGAATAAAAGAGCTTCGAAAATAAGCGTCTATCAGGAAATGAATATCCTCAAAACATTTTCCTCATTTGAGAAAGATTCAAGAGAGATGTTTACAACTTTCCTGCAATAAATCCAAAAGATAACCAATGGGCTAAACTATTTATTCTAATTCTTTGGCTACATTTTTCTATTTAACAGACGCCTATTTGTATTTTTGTTTGATTGAATCTGTATTTGAGATAACCATTATTTCTTCAGATTTACTTATTGTAAATGGTAGTATACTTAATCCACCATGGAAGGTGTTCTCAACCTATTCAAATTTATATATCATTATTAATTCAGTTTAATAGAGTAAAATATTCTTTGTTTATTTTAAATCATAAAAACTATTAACCAATTTGAAAATTTAAAGCTTATTTGTTCCCTGATTTATCAGAGAAGGACCATTGTTTTCAGTGCCGTGCATCTGTCCGTGTGTTCATTTGTCCAGACTATTGCTGGATAACCGTCCACTACTTTTTTCTGAAATTTTGCCACAAGTTGTATTTTTATATGTAGATGTGCATAGTAAATCAAATTTTATTACAAAAATGGTTTTCTAATTTTGATTGCATTTTTGATTAATAATTTTTCGTCAAAAAATAAAAAAAATAATGAATTTTAAGTTGGTTTGGTCTTGTAATGATTTTATTCAATATATTATAGAAACTCCAGGAATATTTTTTATACAAAAACTTTGTGTTGTTTTTTAGAAGTAGAAAAAAATTTTTTTTAGTGTAATTGAAATTGAGAGAATTTAGATTTTATTGGATAGTGATACATTTTTTGAAATTGCTTACCTACTTGACCAGAAAAAAATGTTCAGTTTCAAATGTAGACATTTTTATGAATACTTGCTAAAAATACCCTTGTGTTGCTAAAGACATTAAACCATTTTATGTCGGTGAAGTATTGTTTTTTTGTGCATGTTTTTTTTAATTTTTTTTTTTATTCAATGTTTGTTCATATCTTGACTTTGTCAATTCCAATAAAGACCTATTTTTCTCTTATTATTTTAGAGCTGTTTGTCTGATTATGAAACAATCCATGCAGTATTAGGGAACGAATCAGCTGATTTAGATTCAGTGATTTCATCCCTTGTCCAAGCATTCTATTTATATCAAGTAAGTAACCCTTTTTCGAGCCAAAATCTTTCATTTTCTTTAAACATTAAATGTAAAAAAAATTCTTTATATAATGTTATTTTTAAAATGACATTACTTTAATCTGTATTCCTAACTGGTACAATGTTAAAAATATGTCCTGTTATAAAAGTGTAATTATTTTAAATCTTTCAGAAGTGAAATAACAAATCATTATTTAAAATGAAAAATCATTAAAATTATTTTGTCACCTTAGAAGCACTCAGATGTTTGTGCTATCAAAATAGAATTATATTTAACTTTTTAAATCTGTTTCCTAATCTTTACAGTCTATTTAATTTTTAGGATAGATTTAATAAATAAGTGGTATATTAATGTCATTGAAGCCCATTCATGTCCAAGTATCGGGTCCATTGCTTATCCCCTATTTTTGACGATGCCTATATTTTACGTGGCTTGCAAGGCCCAATTCATAGTTGAGATAATCTTAATAAAGATTGGTTTTATTGTAATAAAATAATTTTCATTAAATTAATATATTAGATAAATAATATTAAAGTTATTAAAGTAATTTTAATTTAAAAAATTTTTTTTTCTTAAACCAGATAAACAGTTCCCCGAAAACACTTATTGTTCCAGTTCTGAATACCCTGAAATCTGATTTCCATCTGAAAACAGAAGCAGTTCACATTTTAAAACAACATGGAATCACAGCTGATCTGTTGACATTTCGTAATGATGTTGATCTGCTTGAACTTCATAATCAAAAGAAATTGAAACTGACTTTAGTCGATCAAAATGTACTTCCCAACAAGGATTTACCTTTGGAAGAATGTGTTATCAGAGTGATTGATCACAGACCAAGGGAGAGGCCGGAATCAAGGTAAGAATCTTCAAAACTTATTTCCATTTAATTTTCAGAACTGAATTTTTTTAGTTGTTAATGTTGAATATTGATTTAGTAATTTCCTATATTATTCATTCTTCTCTTGAATAATGTCAGTAAAATTGATACTAGAATAAGTCTATTGATTTTAATTTGGAGAATTTTGTATGTTTTGGCTGGGCTCATCCAGCATAGCTAAATCATGGGGCCAAATTGGCAGTGGGATGATTCGGAGTCAGATTAAGGCTTTATTCTTAGAGTCATAAGAAGCTGATAAAAGATTTTTTAATCATTGAAAAATATATAGAAAAATCTAATTAATAGTACAGTAGAGTATAAAAGAATTGAAAATTAAATTTAGGTTTAATAATTAAACTTTTAGTCCTTTATTTGAAATGGATAGATAAAATATTGTATATTCACTATTCCATAACAATTATGTCAACATTGAAATTGTTATGTAGATATTGTGTTCTAGGTCTTTTTCCAAGTGCATTTAATATTTGAAATTTTTTTCAATAAACAAGTCAAGGTACATTGTGCTTTTTCCTCAACCTCGTTAATAACTTGACACACTGAAATTCACAGATATTTCTAGCTTCTGCCATTATTTTGCTAATACTGCTTTAAATACTTTTATTTCCTGACTGGAGTAGCTGAATAGTATTGTAAGGACTTTCTTAAAGTTCCATGGATTTTTATTCACTTGTTCCTTATTTATTTAAAAAAATGTAAACTCATTAATAATTTGAAAAACAGTGTAGATTTTATTCAAATCTTCTCCAATGTATTGAAGAAAAGTCTAATCCCGCTAAAGCTACATGAAATGAAATACTTCTGAGTCAAGCTATTTTTAAATAGCCTTTCTGTTGACTTCATTATTTTTGCAAAAGGAAAAAAAAAGCAATGAAACCCGTACTTTGTATTAAGTATTTTTTTACCTTCAAGTTGTCATTTGTTTATTGTATTATGGATATGTTATGTCTGCAAAAAAAAAAGAAAGAAAAGAAAACTGCTCCTGTTTGTTGATGTTTGGACTTGCCTGCAGGGTGTCAGACATCTTTTTCTTTGTTCTGCTTCATCCAAGTAATATAAATGGATGCTAGTCATTGATTTCTTTTCTTGTGTATCTCCTTACTTCATATTTTTGCCTTATCAGAATTGTATTATGCTGTCTATAAGACTTATTTATGATTGCATGTTGTAGACATTATCAATTCTTGAAAATCCTCTGTTAATTTTTTTCCATTAAAATTGATGAGCAGATAGGCATATCTAATAAAGCAATATTTTTAACATTTCAAAATCACGTGTATTCATTTTTGGGGGACTGGTGTCCTTATCTTCATAGGTGTTGTTTTACCTCTATTCGGCCAAATCATCCTCTGGCCTACTTCAGGTGATTAATACACATATTATTAAACTTCATTTCAACAGATTCGACAACAACAACAATGGTCAAATCACCGGTTACTGGGTAGATCACCGAAGTTAAGCAACATAGAGTCTGTTCGGGACTAAGATGGGTGACCACTTAAGGATATCAGCTAATGTATGAGATTGGTTGGCAGTTTGTGGTTTGATCGGTTAAATGTATTAAGCTTTCAAACTAAAAGAGCTTCTCTTCACCACCTCCTCCCTCACTGACTGACCATGCTAAAGAAACATCTTCGATTAGAGTTACCCCCTAGGGTGAGGACTGGGAGTCTCAGTTTAATCTGAGATTGTGGAATCTCTATAACAATATGAAGACTAATCCAAGCCCAAATGCGTGAGGAAAGATCTTCCTGTTCTACAACAAAATTTTTAAATCGTATTCAGATAATGAATCCAGTTTCACCAACAAATCATACATAAATAGCCAATTGTTTTCTTGTTTTTTTTTTGTTGTAACATTTTGTTATCCCAAGGCGAGCGAAGCGAGCCTTTAGGTAGTCAGGACTTTCGGTTACGTATGTTCCTTATAGACTCTGAGAT
>JAUZSX010303764.1:0-12842 GCA_034780655.1 Idiosepius hallami | reverse complement strand
TATATATATATATATATATATATATATATATATATATATGGTTGTATCTTTCCGATTTCCAAACATTGTTCTTCTGACCCCTTTATTTGAAGAACAGCTACATTCCCCCACGATCACACGATCCTACCTCTATAACAGACTGTAGGTTTATTCAGCAAATATATCTTCTCTTGCACTGACAAAAAATATTGACAAATGGAAAATAAAATATTGGGAATGATAAAAAAAAAATAGATAAATTACTCCTTAGCTGAAGTAGACGAAAAAAACAAAAGCGAAACGAAAGCACCAACACATTTTAGCATCATAAAGTATTTGGCTGAAATGGAGCGGGCACTGCTGGAGTTTCATGCAGAAAAATAGATAAATTACTCCTTAGCTGAAGACGACGAAAAAAACAAAAACAAAACAAAAACACATACACATTTTGGCATCATAAAGTATTTACCTGAAATGGAGCGGGCCCTGCTGGAGTTTTATGCAAAAACTTGTTTATATCTACTTGGTCGAGCACTAACCCAAAATAAGCACAAAGCAATTTTTACGTGTTCATTATATCCTTGGGCTTTTTATAATTAGTGTTACTCTTCACCTAGATGAAGATATAATATATTTACTTGGTAAGCACAAATTCAAGTTTAGCACAAGGCCATTTTAGGTGCTCTTACCCGGGCTTTTTTAGATTCTGTGTTACCCTTCACCTAGATTAGCTACTCTTCCGAGTTAACGAGCCCCATCTACCAGAAACAGCTAAAGGTGAATGTAATGGTTTTCACTGGGATTTGAACTCGCGTAATACGATTTCAGAGGCCGAACTTTTACCAATGCTCCACCGTCGCTGCCAAAAACTAGATGAAGATATATATTTACTTGGCCGAGCACTAACCCAAATGAAGCACAAGGCAATTTTTACGTGCTCATTTCATCCATGGGCTTTTTTTTGCCCTTCACTTAGAGAAGTTACTCTCCCGGAGTGTAAATTTCATTGGAATTAAATTGATTTATTTTGGAATAGGAACAAGACCAATGTACCAAATAATTTTGCTATCGACTGTAAGAAAACTAATGGCTATACACAGAGCGCTACACTTAAAAGATAGTGTTGATCGACTAGGCCTATAAGGAATGAGGGACCAGGAGGGTTCTTAAATATCTAGGAACCTGTAGTGATTACACCAAGAAAACTAAGTTGTATTTACTTGGTGAGCACCAACCCAAGTTTGGCACAAGGCCATTTTTACGTCCTCTTAAACGGGCTTTTTACATTTGGTGTTACTCTTCGCCTCGACGAGCTGCTCTTTCGAGGTAATGAGCCTCATCTGCCCAAGGAAGCTGAGGGGGGAATGCAATGGTTTTGACTGGGATTTGAATTCGCGTTCTACGATTCAAGAGACCCAGCTTTTACCTGTTCAGTACTAAGATGGGTGACTACTTAGGAATATCAAATACTGTAATAGGAAGTACAGTCAAGTCATGATGGAGACACTAGTTCCAGCTAGATGACCGAAGTTAAGCAACATAGAACCTGTTCAGTAATAAGATGGGTGACTACTTAGGAATATCAAATACTGTAATAGGCTGGTCGGAAGTACAGTCAAGTCATGATGGAGACACCAGTTATCGCCAGATCACCGAAGTTAAGCAACGTAGAGCCTATTTAGTACTAAGATGGGTGACCTCTTGGAATATCAGGTGCTGTACCAGCGTGCAAGCAGGGTGCTAACCACCCCGCCAGTCGAATACAAAAACGGTTACGAAACTGATTCCTTGAGTCGGCTCTACATTCGCCTTGGTAAAACACGAGACTCTTTATTATAACTAGAAGTATTGCCCGGCTTTGCCCGGTGCCTGGGACTTGCTGATAGTTTTTTTCAAAAACGCTTCATGATTTAAAATAAATTGTTTTTTCTTAATTTTCAAAAACGCCCCTCCGTTATTTACTTGTTTTTTTTTTTAATCAAAAACTGTTCTTCGTATCTTCTCAGTGTTTAAAAAAAAATTTAAGCAAGAATCACCACTTCTAAAATGTTGAAATGATTTATACGGTCAAGTTGCATTGGAGACACCGGTTCCTGTCTGATCACCGAAGTTAAACAATGACGAACCTGGCCAATAGTAAGATGGGTGACTTTTTAAGAATACCAGTGTTCACAATTCAATTTCATATTTTCTTCTGGAAATATAGAGCCTACTTTATCTAGTCATGCGTACGTCCGTAAATTCAAAACCGGGTCTAGAACCCGGTTCAAACGTGACATTTAGAGTTTTACTAGTATATTAGATAGTGCAAAAAACAAACAAACTGGTACATTCAGACAAATAGTCGAAGCAAAACGAAATATGCAGAATCCTATGGGAATTTGGCATACAAACAAATAGACCAATTCAAACAAGTCGGGGTGAATTTTATCGAAAACAAGAAGTAGAGTCTTTGCTGTACAAGCTGACTACAATTTCAAGATAAGGGATAAAATAGTGAGAATTAAATAATAACGAACATGGGCTACACTAAGAGACTTGTTGTCACTTTGAAACACAAATTTTGAATGTTTTCAGTATGAAAACTCTAAGTAAGAACGATCATATTGATCACAATGGAAATATATATAACTAGCACTAAAAAGATTTATGAACAAAAATCATCATCATCATCATCACCATTATCATCATCATCACCATTATCATCCTCATCATCATCCTCATAACATTTATCACCATCATCATCATCATAACCATTGTCATCATCATAACCATTGTCATCATCATAACCATTGTCATCATCATAACCATTATCAGCATCATCATCATCATTCTTATCCTCATCATTATTATCATTATTGTTATTATAAGAAGAATAAAAAGGAGAAAAAAGAAAAAGAAAAGAAAAGAGTATTAATAATAAATAATATTTGTATAACTGTCCAAAACAGGGAAAGAAGTAACTGGTAAAAAGAAAACAAGATGAATAATATATATATATATATATATATATATAAAGAAAAAAAACAACACAAAATAAAAAGTGTAACAAGAATCAAAGACAAAAACAATAAAAAATAATCTTATTGGTATAACCGTTCAAAAACATAAGGCAAATAAATGACTAGTAAAAAAAATACATTGACAACCTAAAACCGACACAATAATAACATTAATAATAATAATAACAAAATAATAACAACGATGATAATAATGATAATAATAACAATAATAATAACAACGATGATAATAATGATAATAACAATAATAACAACGATGATAATAATGATAATAATAACAACGATGATGATAATAATAATAATAACAATGATGATGATAATCATTAATAATAATAATAATAACAATGATGATAATCATTAATAATAATAATAATAACAATGATGGTGATAATATTTATAATAATAACAATGATGATGATTAATAATAATAATAATGATGATAATAATATTAATAATAATAATAATGATGATGATATTATTATTAATAATAATGATGATGATAATATTATTATTAATAATAATAATGATAATAACAATAATAATGATAATAATAATAATAATAATGATAATGATAACAATAATAATGATAACAATAATGATGATAATAATGCCTAATATTAGTATTAAAAAATATAATGGCAAACTAAAACCGACACAATAATGACATTAATAATTATAATAATAATAATAACAATGATGATAATAATGATAATAATAAAAATATATATTATTATTATTATTATTATTATTAATTCTATCATCATTATTATTATTATAAAAAATGGCTAATATTGACACACGTCGTTTGTTAGTCCTTCAGATCGGTCGACCGTCCGCTTCCTACGAAAAGGCCTTCAACTCCACCCCTACCATCAGCCCTCGACGCCATATTTGCCATTGACAACAGACATTGACTGATGGAATGGCCCAGGTCGGAGGGAGAGGAGGTTGATGGAGCCAAAAAAAAAAAAAAGCCTGTTTTCTCTCTTTAATTCTATCCTCTGCCTGACAACAACGTCAAGATTGAGCTCAATTGTTTATTAATCAAAATCTCTTTCCTTCCATTAAGTCCTTCTGATCACTTCGATTCCATGGCTGCATTTTGCTATTGTTTTTGTTCTGTTATTTATGTTTAGGTTTATTTCTTTTCCAAATTTTTTTTTTCCATTTTTCTCTTTTTCTTTCTTTATTCCGTGTTCCATTTCGGTTCTTTTATTTTCCTTTTAGTTTTTTTTTTTGTTATCCATTTTCGTTTTTTGCGTTTTTCTGTCCAATCCTTCAAGTACGAATCTCTTTGAATATTTTGGTTTTTTGCTTGATTTGGTTCACACCATATCAACCTTTCTTTAGTAAAAAAAAAGCGAAGGTGGAGTATTGGTAAAAGCCTCGGCTCTGAAATCGTATTATACCAGTTCAAATCTCATATTCAATTATTATTACTACTACTACTACTACTATTACTACTACTACTACTATCATTACTTTAATTACTACTATCATTACTATTATTACTATTATTATTACTACAACTACAATTATTATTACTATTAATACTACAACTACAATTATTATTACTATTATTACTACAACTACTATTATTACTACAACTACTATTATTACTACAACTACTATTATTATTACTATTAATGTTATTGTCGTTATTATTATTATTATTATCATCAATGTCATTATTGTTATTATTACGATTATTGTTTTTATTATTACTACTACTATGATAATTTGTCTGTTTTAGTTTGACAGTTTATATTTTTAACAGCTATTTCTTTGCCTTGCTTATTATTACTATTATTACTATTACTATTATTATTATTATTATCATTATTATTATTGTGTCGGTTTTAGTTTGCTAAACTTGGGTTGGTGCTCGACCAAAAAGATTTAATATCAACCTTTTAAAATAGTTTAATGCCAATATTAATCATTTTTGTAATAAAAGTTCTTTTTTGTCTACACACATTTTTTAAAGCACAATGTCCACTATTTAACCTATAGCTGGGGGGAATGTGAGGATTTACGCGTTTCGATTAATAGATAGAAAGATCGCAAGATTGTTTTGTTTTACGGTATATCAACCTACTCACCTATATATCTTCCTCTCTCTCTCTCTGTCCATCTATCTTCCTCTCTCTCTCTCTCTCCATCTATCTTCCTCACTCTCTCTCTATCCATCTATATTCCCCTCTCTCTCTCTCTCTCTCCATCTATATTCATCTATCCATCGATCTTCCTTATCTATCTATCGATCTTCCTTATCTATCTATCGATCTTCCTTATCTATCTATCGATCTATCTATCTTCTTTATCTATCTATCTATCTATCTATCTATCTATCTACCTAAACAACTAAGTCTTCGTATTTATATACTCTTGTACATTTATTCGTGCTCCCTACGCAACTATCATCCATCCATCCATCCATGCACACACCTACCCATTTACACATCAACTCCCTCTCTTTCTCATTCACCCCTTCTCTCTCTATCTCTATTTCCCCCTCCCTCTTTTACGACCAAAGGATTGGTATCGGGGTGGCCTTCCCAAGCTTCGATAGTAATCACTGCCTTGTCGTGTTTCTCCAGTCATATTTGCTTCGATCTAATATCTTCGATTTTGATTTGTATGTTTCTGCGATAAGGGAACCGACGGTGTAATTGCTGTAACAGACATTGCCACGATTCTTATTTAATTTGCAATAAACCCCCATGTCCCGTTACTGTGCTAGTCCAGTTCTCTCTCTCTCTCTCTCTCTTGCTAGCCCTTGCTAGCCCGCTCTCTCTCTAGATCTCTCTCTCACTCTCTCCCTTTCTCGCTCTCTCTCTCCCTTTCTCGCTCTCTCTCGGGATCTCTCTCTCTAGCTCTCTCTCTATATATAGCTAGCTCTCCCTCTCCAGCTAGCTCTCTCTCTCTAGCTCCCTCTCTCTCTCTAGCTCCCTCTCTCTCTCCAGCTACCTCTCTCTCTCCAGCTACCTCTCTCTCTCTCTAGTTCTCTCTCTCTCCAGCTAGCTCTCTCTCTCTAGTTCTCTCTCTCTCTCCAGCTAGCTCTCTCTCTTTAGTTTTCTCTCTCTCTCTCTAACACTGTAGCTAGCTCTCTCTCTTTCCAGCTAGCTCTCTCTATATATATATCTCTCTCTATGTAGCTAGTTCTCTCTCTCTTCAGCTAGCTAGGTCTCTCTCTCTGTCTTCAGCTAGCTCTCTCTCTCTCTAACTCTGTAGCTAGCTCTCTCTTTCTCTCTCTCTCTCCCTCTCTCTCATATTGCATCTACACCTCCAGGCCTTCCCCAGCTCCGGTGCTATTGGTGCCATCCTGTCCCTCTTAGACATATTACAACATGTGTGCTTCGAGATAGTCGCTTCTAAAACCTGATTCTTGTTTATCACTCCATCTGCCTTGTTTTATGCCCGGGGTTTGTCACTCGGGAGAGCGTGTAATGGAAATCACTGGCAGGGACCCAAATAAGTAGAAATTAGCAATAAAGGAGTGGGGCGAGAGAAATGAACAAATATGTCATTTGTTTCCCCCAGTTCGACCCATGTTTATGAACGAATAGGGCTCGAAAAGTTAAAGGCTTGTCGGAGGGAGGTTTAGGGGCCCTGGCCCCACTGGCGTAGCAAGGGAGGGTCGCAGTCCATACCACATACCAGGGGGTGTTCAAATCCCAGTCAAAAACATTGCTTTCACTTTAGCTGCTTTGGGCAGATGGGGCTCGTTAACTCACTGATAACGACTATTATAAAAAAAAGTTGAATGAAAAAAAAAACAAAAAAAAAAAAACGAAATTTTAAATTTTAGACATACTCAAGTTCAGCCGGTGGCCTAATGGTTAGAACTGTTGACTTACATACCAGGAGGCCATGGTTCGATTCTCACCATGGCTGGCATTTTTGTAGAATTAAATCTTGTAAACCCTCATTTGTTTAAAGTAGAATTCGGTTTAATTAATATTCCTTTTAAACCAATATCATAGATTGTATTAAAATATTAATATTTTTATTACATTAAAATTATTTTTTACTAAGTCGATTACGTTTTTTCCAAAAGTAACTTTAATTTGATAAAAGTGAAATGCCGATTGTACGCTTATTTTATTTGTAAACACGTATCACAAAAAGAAATTATAAAAAAAGAAAACACATATTAAATTGATAAATCAAATGATAATTAATAAAAACAAATCGAGTATAAAACTAAAAAACGTAGAGTTTTTTGAAATTTTTTCGGAATATTAGCAGTGATTAGTATATAGAATTTGTGTGTTTAATTTTGGCAACTTGGTCGAAAGCACTCGGAAACAAAAAGCGGGAAAATAAGACGCCATTAATAGGGTCTTTATATCTTACATTTTTAAACATAAACATGATAGGAAATATAAAAAAATCTTTTGAGTAGAAAATATATGAAATAATAATTAATAGATATTTATTAAAAAATGAATCAGAAAAAATAATTCACTAGTTTTTTTTTTTTTTTGGTTTTCCATTTTAGGAGAAAAGACAGAAATGAGTTTATTTTAATGGTGACACAAAACATGCAATAAACAATGACTTTTTACACTTTTCTTAGTTTGAAAAAAATCGTAATGATTGCTTTTTTGAAATTCAAATCAACTTTAAAAAAAAATAATTGTTAAATTAGTCGTATGGGTCTTCCATAAAATTAATTGATTGTAAGTTTATCCTACCCGTTAATTTGTGAAGCAAAATATAATGCGTAAATGCCTAGCCCGGTTGGTGGCCGAGGGGGTAAACCGATTGACTTAAGTACCAGGAGGTCAGGGTTCGATTCTCGGCATGGCTGGCATTTTTGTATAATTAAGTCTTGTAACTCCTCGTTTGTTTAAAACAAAATGTGTTTCTCTGCAACAGTTTAAAATCTATATTTTATATCAATATCATAGATCATGATATTTACTTGGTGAGCAGCCCCAAGTTTGGCACAAGGCCAATCAATATCATAGATTATATTAACATATGGGTTTTTATTAACTTTTGTAAAAGGTCTTTTACAGAGACGAATATTTTTGGTATATGCATTATACATAATAAAAGTGAAAGAATTGTAAAAATTAAAAAAAAAATGTTATAACACAACAGAAACGCTCATCTGAAATTTACAAAATATTTTTTTTAATTAGAATATAATTGTAAATAAATTGAATTTTTAAATATTTACATTTACAAAAAAAATTAAACAAACAGGATCTTTAAAAAAAATCCTAAAATTTTTGGAAAAAAATTTAATTGGCAAGGATTATGATAAAGTATTTTTGAAAGAAGAATTGTAAAAATTGAAAAAAATAATGTTAAACTACTACAAAAATGTTAAGATTAAATTTACAAAAATATTTTTGTTTTCTTTAATTAAACTAAAATTGTAAAGTAATTAGATTTTTAAATATTTACAATAACAAAAACAAAACAAAAAAGAATTAAAACAAAAAAAAAGGTTTAAAAAAACAAACGAAAATAAATTCTTGACATATTTGAAAAAAAAAAATTGCAATTGGCAAAGATTATGATATAGTATCATAGTGTGAAAGAAAAAATTTGCTCGAAAGCGCTCAGAATTGACAAAAAAATGCGGGAAAAAAAGAACGCCATTTTAATTCTAATATTTTACCGGCAATAATACATATATTTAGTGAGCAGCACCAACCAATAAAATTTATATCTGAAATTTGGTTGATATTCATTAAAAAACTAACCTTAAAAACGACAATTATAAAAAAAAAATTGAATGAAAAATAAATTCTTGTAAATAGTTTCTTAAAAACAAATTTGGACAAAATAATTCTCTAGATTTTTTCCAATATTAAAAATCATT
Organism: Idiosepius hallami; assembly: GCA_034780655.1. Taxonomy (NCBI): domain Eukaryota; kingdom Metazoa; phylum Mollusca; class Cephalopoda; family Idiosepiidae; genus Idiosepius; species Idiosepius hallami. The sequence goes on along the minus strand of JAUZSX010303764.1, from coordinate 4,001 downwards.
AAATAATTTAATAAACAAAGAACTTCTAAAACAATATGTTTTTATTTTAATGATCACTCAAAACGTGTAAAACAATGAATTTTTACAAATTTCTTAGTTTAAAAAGATCGTGATATATTAATTGCTTTTTTGAAATTCAAATGGAGTTTTAATAAATGTTAAATTTGCCGTATGGGTCTCCCATAAAAAAAATAATTCAATAAATTGATAATAAGTTTCTCCTCTGCGTTGGTTTTTGACGAAAAATTTAATATATGGCTCTCAAGCCCGGTTCGTGGCCGAGTGGGTAAACCGACTGACTTAAGTACCAGGAGGTCAGGGTTCGATTCTCGGCATCGCTGGCATTTTTGTATATTCAAATCTTGTGACCGCTCATTTGTTTAAAACAAAGTATATTTCTGTGCATTTCAAAATCTATATTGTATATAAATATCATAGATTATATTAACTTATTAGCTTTTATTAACTTTTGAAAAAGGTTTTTTTTTTTTTACAGGGACGAATATTTTCTCTAAATACATTAAATAAAACAAAAATGAAAGAATTATAAAAATAGAAAAAAAAACTTTTATAACATTACAAAAATGCTTGGCTGAAATTTACAAAATATATTAATTTTTGTAATTAAACTGTTATTAAAAAATTAATTGAATTTTAAATATATAAAAAGGAAAAAGAATTAAAGCAAAAAAGTTCACGAAAAAAAAAAAATCCAGACTTAAAAAAAAAAAAATGAAATTGTCAAAGATTATTCTATAGTATCTTTGTCATAAATTTTAAAAAAATGCTCAAAAGCGATAGAAATAAACGCGGGAAAAAAACCGCCATTTCAAATCTTATTTTTTACCGGTAATAATGTCGGTTATAAAACGTATATCTGTAATTTGATTGATATTCATAAAAAAAACGGAAAACAAACGCCGAAAAACGACTATAATACAAAAAATTAAATGGAAAATATCGTCTTGTAGATAATTTCTTAAAATACGAATCTGTACAAAATAATTCTCTAGATTTTTCAATTTTAGGAGAACTCATTAAAAATTAAATGAAGAAGGAAGAACTTCTATAACAATATGTTTTTATTTTAATGATGACTCAAAACATGTAATAAACGATGACTCTTTACACATTTTTTTTGTTTAGAAAAAATTGTGAGGTAAAGATTGCTTTTTTGAAATTCAAGTAGAAATTAAAAAAAAAATAATTGTTAAATTTGCCGGATGGGTCTCCCATAAAAAATAATTCAATAAATTGATTAAGTTTTTCCTACCCGTGAAGAAAAATATAATGCGTAACTCTCGAGCCCAGTTGATGGCCGAGTGGGTAAACCGACATGGATGGCATTTTAGTATAATTAAGTCTTGTAACCCCTCATCTGGTTAAAACAAAAGTGTTTCACTGCACTTTAAAATCTACATTGGATATCAATACCATAGATTATATTAACATATTAGTTTTTATTAACTCTTGAAAAGGGTTTTTTTTTACAGAGACGATTATTTTCCCTAAATAAATTAAATTTAATAAAAGTGGAAGGAGGATTGTAAAATTTGAAAAAAAAAGTTATATACTAAAGAAATAATCGGCTGAAAAATTACAAAAAAGTATTTTTTCTTGAGTTAAAATATAATTGTAAATTAAAAGTTATATACTACAGAAATATTCAGCTTAAATTCACAAAATATTTTTTTAATTAAACTGTAATTGTAAATTAATTGAATTTTTGAATATTTACATTTACAAAAAAAAAAAAAAAGAATTAATACAAAGGTCTTGAAAATAAAATAAAATAAAACAATCCTGACATTTTTTTGAAAAAATGTTTGCATAAAATGCTGGAAAGCGCTCAGAAATGAAAAGAAAATGCGGGAAAAAAGGACGCCATTTTAAATCTTATATTTTACGGGCAATAATATTGTTTATAAAATATGTACCTGAAATTTGATTGATATTCATAAAAAACAAAAACAAAAAATCTAACGCTGAAAACGACAATTATTTAAAAAATTGAATAAAAATGTATTTTTGTAGATAATTAAAAAAAAACAAAAAAAAAAAACGAATCCGTACAAAATAATTCTTTAGATTTTTTTCCAATATTTCTTAGTTTGGAAAAATCGTGAGGTAATGATTAGGGCTGAGACGATATTCTTTTTAAAATATGCTTTATATTATCTTAATATGCTGGAAATATTCTTCAAGAATATGCTCAAGAATATGCTTTTTTCTAGGGAATATTGTTTTTTTAAAAAAGAATATGCTTTTATTTCTCGGGAATATTCTTTTTTTAAAGAATATGTTTTCTGTTAAAAGCATATTCTTTTTATCTTTTTCAGAATATGCTTTTAACAAAAAGCATTTTTTAAAAAGTTAAAGAATATGCTTTTTGTAAAAAGAATATTTTAAAAAAATGCTTTTTGTTAAAAGAATATTCTCTATGCAAAGTATATGCTTGCATAAAAATAATATTCTTGTCACAGCCCTAATAATAACCCTAGAAATATTCTCCTTCTTTGCAAAGCCGCTTGCTACTAGGGTAATAAAATAAGCTTATTAAATAGGAAAATAGTTAGTGCTTTTTAATGCGAAATTCATTTTCATGTTTAAAAAAAACAAAATACTAAATACATTTCTAATGCTTTTACTAAATTCATTTCTAATATTTCTTTTTCAATGCTAAATTCTAATCCTTTTTCTAAATACTAAATTCATTTCTAATGCTTTTTAAAAACTAAATTCCTTTCTAATGTTTATTAACTATTATATTCATTTCTAATGTTTTTTCTAATACTAAATTCATATCTAATGCCTTTTTAATACTAAATTCTAATGCTTTTTTGAATACTAAATTCTAATTCTTTTTTTTAAACTGAATTCATCTCTAATGCTTTTTTAAATACTAAATTCATTTATATTTTTCTTAAATACTAAATTCTAATGCTTTTTTTTAAATATCAAATTCTCATGCTTTTTTCAAATATTAGATTTTAATGCTTTTTTTTAATACTAAATTCTAATGCTTTTTTCAATACTAAATTCTAATACTTTTTTTTTCAATACTAAATTCTAATGTTTTTTAAATATTAAATTCTAATGCTTTTTTTAATACTAAATTCTAATGCTTTTTTTTAATACTAAATTCTAATGTTTTTTTAAATATTAAATTCTAATGTTTTTTTAAATACTAAATTCTAATGCTTTTTAAATACTAAATTCTAATGCTTTTTTGAATACTAAATTCTAATGCTTTTTTGAATACTAAATTCTAATGTTTTTTTTAATTATTAAATTTTAATGCTTTTATAAATACTAAATTCTAATGCTTTTTTAAATATTAAATTTTAATGCTTTTTTAAATACTAAATTCTAATGATTTTTTGAATACTAAATTCTAATGCTTTTTTAAATATTAAATTTAATGCTTTTTTAAATACTAAATTCTAATGCTTTTTTAAATACTAAATTCTAATGCTTTTTTAAATATTAAATTTTATAGCTTTTTTGAATACTAAATTCTAATGCTTTTTTGAATACTAAATTCTAATGCTTTTTTGAAATACTAAATTCTAATGCTTTTTTTGAAATACTAAATTAATTTTTAATGCTTTTTTAAATATAAAATTTATTTCTAATGCTTTTTCGCTAGTAAATTGATTTCTAATAATAAATTCATTTTAAATATTTTCGCTAAGATAGTTAGAGAAATCCATCGCCGTACATATGAAAACTTTGTTCTCCTGAATCATTTTTAAATATCTATTGAGCTTTAAATTCTTTTTTCATTTTTTTTCAGAGCTCTCCGCATAAACAGAATTTTTTTTTTTTTTTAGGAAATAACTATTGTGTATTTTCTTTAGGAAGAGTTATAGGATGTGGGGTCTAGTACAACTACAACGATCTAATATTTATATCATAATAGTTAGTCAAAACCATTACTTTCACTTTAGCAGCCTCGGGCAGATGGGGCTCGTTAGCTCGGGAGAGCAGTCCATCTAGGT
>JAUZSX010303753.1:0-12843 GCA_034780655.1 Idiosepius hallami | reverse complement strand
CAACGTATTTTGCTTGGGTGGCCCTAGCGCTTTCGAACCGATCTCGGTTCATCTTCAGGGGCTGGTGGGTGGTATCGATGAGGATATGTACAGAGGGAATTAAAAGAATAAAAATGAGAGTAGTTTATGAAGTGTATTTATAGATATGTACATATATTTATATATTTTTTATTTATTTTCCCGCGTTGTTGTGTGATATATATATATATATAATTGGTCAACAACCAGCAGTCTTATCAATCACGTTTATTGGATTAATTAAATCTTGCTATAATTTCTCAACACTGACTGGCCGAACGGCTCACGAGTTGTCTAGTATATTATATATATATTATATATTATAAATATTATATATATATGGTGATAGAAAGAAATAAAGAGAGAGTGAGAGAGAGATAGAGACGATAGGTAAAGAGTGGGATAGAAAGAGAGTCTATGAATAATACTATACATATTTAAAAACTGTTTGTATCATTTGTTTCACCGGAAAAACCCTTGAGCTCGTCTTTATATTCCATCTCCCACTCTCTCTTCAGCAAATCCAAATCCTTTCCCTTTTTCTGTGAACAGTTGTAAAAATAAATAGATGTCTATGGATACATCTCTATATTTTCACAGAGCTCTACCGGATGTTCTTTTTAACGTTACTGCGTTAATGTCATAATAGAGACCAAAAAGCTGAAACATCCGGCAAAATAATCGTAAAAAAATGAGAAAGAAACACCCTAAGATGATTCTTTTGAATGTATGTGAAATACTATTATTCGGTCACACCTATGAATGTTTGCGATTAATGCTGGCCACACACAGTCGATGAAATGCCAAAGCTAGCAGTTGTTGTATCAAGTTGATTCAAATGTAATTTACAATTGAACAGTACTGTGCATAGCTAGATAGCGGCCTCGACGAAAAATGCACATTGCGGCCCCTTTACCCAAGTAAAGGCTGATTTCACCCTTTCAACATACTGGTGGCTTCGATCAGAGACAAATGCGGGATCTGCGGTTCAATAAGTACGACATTTTACTTGAATGTAAAACGGCTAAGTTCATTTTATTACAAGACAAAATTTAATTAAAAATTTTTGACACTCATTTAGAACGTTTTAAAAGATTATAATTTTTTCAAACTTACATGGGGAAGTTCACTTGCCACAGAAGGTAAACAGTCAGACTTAAGAATCGTAATTCGAATCACAGTCGTTCCATTTGCCTTCATAAACGCATGCTCTTGGGAAATTTATGAATACCTAAATTAGAACGGTCTTTCTATAGGCGCCCACTGAAAGAAAACTTATTCTAGTCTTTTCCTTTCTTTTATACCTATGTATGTATATTTATTTATTTGAAAAATAAAAATAGTTGACATTCAAATATTAAGTATTTAAATTATTTTCAAAAGTTCTTTCTATATTCTTTTTCATTATTATATTTTCTAATGTATACGTCTGAATTTAAGTCTTTTTTTCGCATAGTCGAATGAATTATTTTCATGTTAACGGCTTCTCTTATTCTTTCATCTCTAAAAACAATTTCCCCCAACTTCGATCGTATTATTAAAAGAAAAACTTTTCTTCTTTTTTTAAAATTGATAAACTCCTTAAATAGCTACTTAAGTGTTATAACGATCTATTGAAATTTTAATTGTCTGTATCATGTTGTATATTATCTAATTGTTTAAGATAAACTTAAAACTATATCATTATCCTATTTTCTCATTTTCCTTTATTATATATTTCTATCTATTTATTATCTTGTCTGACTTTTTATCTATCCGTTTGTATGCCTTACTACATTTATCTATCTGTCTTTTTATGTGTTTCTGTATCAGTGCCTATATCTTAACTTGGCTTTCCACCCTACACGAACGTTTCATATTTTATCTGATTATCTGCTGATTTAAAATTTTCCTATTTTTTGAAGTTAAAGTTGAAAAAAAAACTTTAAAGAATGTTTTAGTTTATATAATTTTAGCTGACTACTTATTTTGCTATGAAATTATTCGCTTTCTGAACAAATGCATTTTTTAAAAGAATAAATAATTCAGTTGTTTTTTTTTATTAAAAATGTTGATTTAATCATTTTTTATTTGGGGGGGTAGATTTCTCTCATCTATCATTTAATCTATTTTCTTTTAGTTTAACTGCAATGTTAAGCTTTTTTAGGGTTCTTTTTACACGAGTTACATTTTCTTTATTCGTAAATGTTTCTAAATGCAATAAAACTAAAATTATTTTATAAACTGTGTAAAAAAAAACAAAAAAACGTTAAAATGTTCGTATTTCATTTGACATATATTTGCTATAAAATCAAAGCTTAACTTGCAATATTGTCCGCTCTTACCTAGAAATTTAGTGTTATTTTTTTCTTTTTTTGTAATTCTAAGATCTTTTTCTTCCTAAGAAACTTGCAGTGTATTTTTTAAATCGAATTTTTTTTAGTAAGCTACAGATATACTGACACAGTATTATAGGACAGAAAATTTAAAAAAAAACTGTTATATCTGCCCCACCCTGTACCTATGAAATAGTGTTACCAAAAACAATGCCTATAGCAAGGATCTAAAGATAGTGTTTTATTATATTACCTGTGTAGAAAACGAAATGAAATCAGCCAGTTGAAGGCCACATTTGTTGAAATGACTCCATAATTACTTACCAAGAAAGGTGTAACATCTAATTAAGATAACATTAAACAACATGCTTCAAAATGGACGAGACAGAAATTATTCCAACTCATAAACAGAGTTTACACTTTTGCTGCTTTCTTTACTTACGGCCTGATTGGGTTATCCCTTTTGACGAGTTTGACAGTATTTTGTAATTAAATAATACGAATTACTTAAAAACTGCAAAAGCCATCTACGTTGGGCCAGATTATTGACGTAAAGAGGCAAGTATGAACATATATTTCATTAGGTAGCCAGATGCTTCATTCATTATTGAAGAGAAAGACGCTGATGTGATAGATGTTTCCAAAACAACTGAGAAACTATTCAATTTACTTTTTGAACGGCATATTCATAGGTTTTTATATTTTATATCTGACTAAAACCAGTTCGAGCTTCTATTCCCATCTTAAGCGTTATCTTGAAAGAGTTAAGACTTAAGTATTTGTCGAACACGAGAGCCTTTTCAGATCAGCAAAATATCGGGGTAGGATACTAATTCCTGTAGGTTTATCTATAATGCCAAACTATTAGTTTAATTAGTTTCGCCTACAATCAGACTGAAGCTATTATCCTAATCCAAATAACCTTTTTTTTTAAATAAATGTATGTACATCTACAAGGACAAATATGCCATTATCTTTGTAGTCATTGCTGTCAGATCACCGAAGTTAACCAACATTAAGCGTAGTCAGAACTTAGATAGATAAGCATTTAGAAATACTATATACAGGGTCGTTGAATTAACCAGGTTAGTGTGAAAGGCATGGTTAAACCACTGAGAAGGAGCAATAAAACAAAGATCCTGACGCTGGAATGAGCGAAGAAATAAGGGAATAGAAAAGCGGCTAGAAAAAGCGGATGAAGCCTGCAGAAGGAAGAAAGTCTCCAATCGTCTTTGATTTCATGCCACTGGATCCAGGCTCTTCTCCCATCAAAGACTGCATGGAGACTGAAGAATAATAGTATATGTACAATTTGATACAAAGAAGTATCAGAGAAGAAAGTAAACCGAGAATATTTGTGGAAAACTAAAAACGTTGTTAACAATTACGAGGATTGTGATATTAAAGAATACATTTTTCATAGTAGAAATCCAAGTAAAGTTTGGGTTCGGTATCCCTGTGTTCACACTATGTTAGCGAGTGTTTGTAACTGGGTGTATTTGCGTGTATGAATATATTTGCGAATATAGACGAGGAAGAATAAGATGGAAAGAGAGGGTGTTATATGTCATTGAATGCCTTATTAAATTAGGACAAGTTTATTCTCTATTCTATGAAGTTTTGCTGCGGGCAGATTGAAAATTACCATTACGGTTAAAAATAGAAGGGAGAGGTGTGTTACGTTTTATCCTAAAGGAATTTCCCTGGAGATAATAGGAACGGGTTTGGTTAATTACCAAGGGCACATTTTCGTAGATATGAATATATTTCACATCTAAAATCATACAAAACATTTGGATCATTGAAAATATTTGATTGTTTGGTTTTTGTGTTGCGGCATATTAACCTTTTTAGACTATTTAATATCCATAACAATCATTTTTTGATAAACGTTCTTTTGTCCACAGGTAGATTTTTGAAAACACAATGTGCACCCAATAACCTATAGTTGGAGGGGATTCGGGGATTCTACAATTCCAAATGTTATTCGTCCAATTATTAACGCAACTGAAACGACTAGGATTCGAACTCGCGTATCACGATACCAAAGTTTGACTGCCTAACCAATAGGCCATGTGAATGTTGTACCTTCTATATATATATAAAAAAAAACACAATTGAATTTGATACATCACTTTCTTGGTTGGTTGGTTCATTTGTTTGTTTGTTGGTTCCATGCTTCATGAATCAATTTTTGTCTTTTTTCACCCAGACAAAATTTAAAGTAAAACTGAACAAAGAAATTTGTGAACAATCCTGTCATGCAGTATAAAAACATAGACCAGAGAAAAAAATCAGGAAGTTCATTCATTTCATTTCAAATTTTGTAAAATTAAAAGATTTGGATATCAAAGAAAAGTATATGAGATATTGTTTACTTCATAAATAAAATGAACCAAAAAATCAGCCGATTAAGCTGCACAAAACATTCAAAGTGATTGACCGGAAGAAAATTTTATTATTATATTATTCCAAACAGATTCTATCCTAAAGGCATCGCAGTTATCTTTGTTCATTTATATTTTTTTAATTATTCTTTATTATAATTGGGCTAAGATATTTTTTGTGTGTCAGCATTCTCACTTCTGTAGATTTAGCCAGCTCAACCACTGAACACACACGGCTTAGTGTTGAGTTTCATGGGAATATAAACTTCACGGGCGGTCCCTGGCCGTATGGATACCTGTCTAACAAAGACTAAGGGTGCATCAAATAAGTGGTTTAAATGCGCTCCCAGACAATAAACTGGGTAATTACCGACCCAACACAAAATACAGTACCTGGTATTCTTAAATGGTCACCCATCTAACTAATGACCAGGCTCAGCGTTGCTTAACTTTGGTGATCTGATGGGACATGACTATAAGATTTACTAAAAGTATTTACCTTTTACATATGCACGAGAATAAAATCCTTTTTCTATTTCTTAAAAAAAACTGTTTTTTTTTGTTGTTATAAGAAAAAACTGTATGCTCTTTTTGTAAAGTCTTCTGAATAATAAACCTCTCGAGAATCCATAGGCAATGACTGATAAAGTAATCTATATAATTTGGAATAATCCTAATATAAGACAGACTGACATCTGGAGACCATTTTGAATGCCAATAATAGTGTTTTTAAATAATTTGTTTGTGTTTTCTTCTTATCCTCTGTTAATGGTCATTTAATGACGAAACAATCATTTCCGATAAACTTTTTTTTATCCACTCATTTATTAATAATACATTATGCAATATTTAATCCATTGCTGGAAGGAATGTGGAGATAACTTTCCAAAGGGTATTAGTTAGAATGTGAACGGAACGGCTGTGATCCGAATTTGCGTTGTACAATTCCGAAGTCTTCCTACCAATCCACTGTCCCAAAAACATTATCATAGCCGTACTAATAACTACAAAGTTTTAAAAAATGGTAAAATTGCAAAATAATCAAAAAGCAAAGAAAAATAATCTTCAATAAAAGCGTATTGTCATAGCCCTAAAAATAACTAAAGAATTAAAAGTAGTGGTAAAACAGTCAAGTAATTGTAAAAGCGTATTGTCATAGCCCTACAAATAACTAAAGAATTAAAAGAAGTGGTAAGATAAACAAGTAATTATAAAAGCATGTTGTCACAGCTCTACTCATAACACACACACACACATACGTACATACATAAATGCCTACTCACTTATTCACACAGAAAAACACCAAAATAACACGAACACAAGCTCTCTTCCATTTTTTGTTTGTTGTTGTTTGCTAAACGTTATAAACTGATGCTCATTTGTCAAATAATTTTTTTGACAAATGTTTCAATGATTTGGAAGAAGGAGTTTAAAATAATTGATTTTCTATTTAAGGTAAATTAAATTAGTTTCCAATTCCTTTGTTTTTTTACATTCTGAATGAATTCTTATAAACAGGTTCGTTTTTTTAAGAAATCAAATTTATCTATCTATTTCAAAATAAAACTTGATGCGTCATCTTTCTATGGCTTTACAAAACTAACGTGTCTTAATTAAACTTTCATTTGAACATGAATTGAATTAACATATAGTATGTATATATATATATATATATATATATATGTGTGTGTGTGTGTGTGTGTATAATTATTGAAATAGGTTCGTTTTATCTTCATGTTTACATTTTTAATTTATCTTTACATTTTTTAAATATATTTTCTTTTCGATATTTTAAAGAGATTTTATTCCAGGTTTCGGTATCTTCATATAATCCCTGGCTTTTTTAATACATATATATATATATATATATATATATAATTCAAGAATATCTTTGTTATGTCGTTGTCCTTAATACTTCTACATATATTCACAAGATCTGAAAATAATCAACAACAAATCGCTATTATGTCAACAAAACTATTATAAAATGTTACAAGGTCTACTTTGTTATAAACTTTTAAGACTGTGGGCCAAAAATTCGCTGTATAGTTTGGTGCACATATTCAAAGTCAGTTTTATAGATATATTATTTGAAATATAGTATTGAAAATGTTTAAAAATTATTTTTGTAAAATTTCCAATAACTTTTTTCCCGTTCTAAAGTATTTTTGAAAATTATTTTTCAAATAATATATATATATATATATATATATATATATATATATGATACATACCATATGTATTCTCATATGTGGGAGTACCAATAATTTAAATAAAAATGTTTTGGGTGGAAGATAAAGGCATTCTAATAGTTTAGTTTTTAGTAAAGAACCAAGCATGTTTTATGTCAAAACATCGCTTTTAATATGTTGTTTTTGAAAAAAAATGGTGCATAAAATAAACTTTACTCAAAATAGTATTTCATAACCTATTTTTTTTTCTTTTATGATTTAACGATTAGCAAAGAACAAATTTGTTTATTCAATAATAAAAAAATGACTTATCTCCCAAAAAAGCCAATTGTTCTACTTTATGTTTATTCTTTGCCTCTTGTTATGACAAACTCAGTCATGCAACGCCCACATGAACTTATATCATAAACAAATGTCAATCCAACCAGAAGAAGAAAAAAAGTTGTTTGTTTAATCTAGTTGTTGAGGCATACATGCGTAAATGGAATCACAATCGTGAGATCTAATCCCAGTGGAGCCATTGCACTTGCCTTCAGTTGCCATTGACGGATGATTCATATTAAATTGCAAGGGCTGCAAAGTTGAAGCATTTGGAAAATCCCATTTAAAACCATTACTTTCACTTTAGCAGCCTCGAACAGATGGGGCTCGTTAACTCGGGAGAGCAGCTCATCTAGATGAAGTGTGACACCGAATGTAAAAAGCCCAGGTAAGTGCACGAAAAATGGCCTTGTTCCAAACTTGGGTTGGTGCTTACCAAGTACATATAATATTAAATTGCAAGATCAACTTTTCTAGGTAAAGCTTAACACCGATTTGAAAACCAGAGCAGATGCATCTGATGCACCCTTGCTGACAATGCAGCTAGAAAAAGACAACTCTAAAAGAAATTGATTTAAGCATATGTTTATTAAGTCAGTTTTTTCTGTTTATTTTCTACCTTCACTTTTTTGCGTTCTCTTTTCTCTTTGTTGGATTCAGTTTTCATAGTCCAATAATTTCCTGATTATGTCACCAGTCTTTAAAAGTGCAATAGTCTGTAAGAGGTTTATTTCTAATACCGATTTCTCGTAGTCTCATTATTTCGAGATTTTACATTAATTAATAGATGCTTCCGCAACCAGCAACCAGTATTTTTTTTTTCATAAGAGTCAGTGACAACAAGTCTACTCTGATTTTCAGCATATCCCGAATAATTCCAATCAAATACTGTATGAAGCAACGTTATCTTTGGTTTTAACCTATCTGTGTTTATTTCACACATCCACGATTAGCGGAATTTTCTGTATCTGCTAACGCCCGGTGGTTATTCCCGTAGGTAAAGTGACAATAAGTCTACTCTGGGCTCCAATATTATATTTACTTGGTGAGAACCTACCCAAGTTTGGCACAAAGCCTCTTTAACGTGCTTTTACCCGGGAATTTTAAATCCAGTGTTACCCTTCACCTAGATGAGCTGCTCTCCCGAGTTAACGAACCCTATCTGCCCGAGGCAACTATAGGTGAATGCAATGGGTTTGACTGGGATTTAAACTCGCGTACTACGATTTCAGAGCCCGAGCTTTTACCAGTGCTCCAACTTCGTGTGGCCTGGGGCTCCAATATATCTGGATACCTTGCAGTCCGTGACTGCAAACTCTCCTCCTCCTACTCATTGAGATATAATTATACATTTTATTATCTTGATTGAATTTATCTATTCCTTTATACTTTGGCGAATTAAATAATATATCTTGAATCTGAAGATAGGGAAGGGAGTATAAATGTGTAATTGTCTACTTTAAATATTAAAAAAAAACAATTTTTTATTTAGTCAATTTATGACGTTGGTAATAATAGGAAAATATTATTTTGAAGCAAAGCCTGGAAAAATAATGAATTAAATAGAAAAGTGCGAGCATGAAAAGTAAAATGGTTAAGATTAAACTTAGAAAAGTAAAAGAACTTGTTAAAATGGGAATAGAACAGCATTCAGAATATTTTTTAAAGATTTCATTAAACATTGTATATGAATCCTTAATGCTGCAATATTTTAAGTTACAAATTTATTTTATTTTTTATCAGAATAATATTTTGTCTTTTTCTTTTAGAGTTTTAACAAATTCTTTTACTTTTCTAAGTTTAATTCTAACCATATTACTTTTCATGCTCGAATTTTTCTATTCAATTTATCACTGCGATTCGCCGTTGCTCTTCTACGCAATATAGCACCTTCAGTAAACTACTGCTATATGGTATAATCGCTTTTCTGCGCCTGTGTAATCAATGTGTTTTCTGAACAACAGTTTATTAATCTTTGACCAATGATCTATTGTAGCTGCCACTAATCTAACGGAAAATGCAATCACTTGCCCCCCCCATTATCTTCATTTATTCCCTCCCAGTAAACGTACCTTCGCGTTATGCATTCATGCGAAAGATCCCACGGCGCCTCAGTTTAAATTGTTTTACCTCCTTTTTGTTTAATGAATCTGGTGTCAGTACTATTCATTCGGCATGCATTAAATAATCACCAGATTATAATGAAATGTTTTTTCCTCTTGTTTTTCATTTGTTAGCTCATCTCTCTTCTCTTTAATGCCTTTGTTTTTATGTGGTTCCTTTAAATAACATCTCGCTTCACTCGATTTGTACACAATAATAATATAATCAGAAAAAAAATTGCGCCAGGCAGGAAAATACCTAGTTTAGTATCTGGGGGCGCTATCAAAACCCACTGGGTAGATGTACCCTAAGTCTTTGGGAAGATAGGTATCTAAGAGAAGGAAAACTCTGAAATACATACCTCCACTTGTTATCCAATACTTTCCTTAGCTCAGGTAATCCACAAGGATAACCTGAACTCAGGAAAGGCTTAGGGACTAAACCCCCAAAAAAAATCCGGAGTTGGAGTCCCTAAGGCGGTCTGAAAACTATACTCAGCTCGTTCCGGTTGGCATCCAACCTGGTGCCAAACGTATTGCTCTGCTCTCCTTTGGAGTTCCACCGGCAAGGCCGAGAGGGGAGTACTGAGAAATGGGCAGAATCAGAGACACCCAAAAAACTTTGCCCAAGCCTTGCGCCCTGGAGAGGCCACTTCATTGCCACTGTTTTAGAAGCAGAACCAACACGGGGCACATTTCCATCGTCCCTAGAGATAGACGGATGCCATCATCATCAATAGAATCAGACTTTATCGCTGCAGTCTTTCTGTGCCCAAGTATTGCTCTTGATGTCACTAAGTGTCTGAAAAAAACTATCAATATGATTCAATTTCTTCAAAACATAAAATAAACATTGTGAAAAATATATTCCAGCAATATCGAATATCTTAGTCGATTTGCCGAATGCAGAACGTTCAGATTATTGATTTATCGATATATGATATATATCGATATTAACTAGACATTCAATTTATTGCGAACAAAACAATTCCAATAGATAATTATATTTTATAAGATTATTGAATTCTAGATACACTGCCTGTCAAATTATTAAAGAGTTTACATTTTTTTTAAATATTTAAGGAACGAGGGAATAAAAATCATGAAACTTTGAGAAAGTGCTCACAATACTATTCAGCTACTCCAGCCAGAAAATAAAAAAAAACATTTAAAGCAATATTTGCGAAACTAAAACTTGGCTTGGAAAAACGTTGACCCATAGAATTAGTCAAATTTGTGATTTCTTTAATAATTATTCCTCGCAATATCTCTTTGCTCTTCAATTGGTGCCCGCTTGCATTGAGTCGTCGCTTTATGATACTTTAATGGTTCTTATATACTCATTCCTTAAATATTTAAAAAAAAAAATGTAAACTAGTTAATAATTTAGCACGCTGTATAATCAGTATCTGCTTTTGAGTGTATGATATATTTACAAGCACACATACACACACACACACACACACACACACACACACATATTATAAAAAAATTACATAATTTTTCTTCTTCCATCCTAACTGCATTGTATGAAATGAAAACTCTTTAATATGATATAGACTTTGGGCATAATTCTTGTTAAACATCTCGGTTGAGTCATGTTACTCATTCCGTTTATTTGTTTAATTTAACTTAAGTAAAACTGACTCGAAAAAAAATTAAAAAACAAACATGATACGGCCAATTCATGTTTGAGACACCGGTTCCCGCTAAAACACCGAAGTTAAGCAACTCAGACTCTATTTAGTACTAAGATGAGTAAACACTAAGGAATATTAGGTACTGGTCGATGGTTCATGGCATGATCAGTCGAATGCATTAAGCATTTGAACTGTAAAACTTCCCCCCCTTCTTCACAACAACCGACCAGCGGCACCAAAAATTCTGAATTAGGGTGAGAACTGGGAGTTTCAGGATAGTTTGAGATTGCGAAAACTTGATAACAACAGGAAGACTGATC
Organism: Idiosepius hallami; assembly: GCA_034780655.1. Classification (NCBI taxonomy): domain Eukaryota; kingdom Metazoa; phylum Mollusca; class Cephalopoda; family Idiosepiidae; genus Idiosepius; species Idiosepius hallami. The sequence goes on along the minus strand of JAUZSX010303753.1, from coordinate 1,548 downwards.
TAAGCTAGAACGGCGAGGAGAGCTCTTCCTGCTCAACAATAGTAGTAAGATTAAATCACGTTAGGGAGACCGGTTCCCAATTGATCACCGAGGTTATGCAACGTAGAACCTGTTCAGTTTTAAGATGGATAACTACTTAGGATTATCAGGTAATGTACCAGGCTGGACGGTGGTTTGTTGTATGATCAGTCGAAAGCATAAAGCATTGAAACTGAAAGACCTTCCCCTTTCCACTAATTCATCACACCGACTGACCATGCAAAAGAAACGTCTTCTATTTGAGTTACCCCCTAGAGTGGGGACGGGAGTCTCGGGATAGTCTGAGATTGTGAAAACTCTATAACAACGGGATGACAAATCCCAGTCCAAACGGGCGTGGAGAAGTCTTCATACTACAAAAAAAATGCTTGCTTATATTGGTCATAATAGCAGAGCAATTTTGAGACAGCTGTCAATGAACTTTACCAGTTCAAACATCATACTACGAAAATAAACTCACTTTTCACAAAAATAGATATTCAAAAGTATAAGCTGAAAACACTAGCATACCAAAAAAAAAACAGAAACAAAAAAAAACAGTACATATACTATACATAAACTGGAGGCAATCTAGATGATTAATTATCGACTAGTGAAACGTTTTCATGTTGTGTTCAGACAAGAATTGCAAAGAGATATTACTATTATAAACATACACGGATTTCCCTTAGACAAGTATATTTTTTATCAATTTCCAAATCGAAGTAAAGTGCCAACCCTATCCGATTAAGACTAGATTTTTCCCGTTTCTACGTGATTATCTATTCATGCACCCATTTGGTACATTGTATTACGGGATCGAATCAAGTTACCCTATAACCGAGTTGATAGCTGAGGTTGATGATCGTTGTAATCGACAATCAAGCTTGGTTACTAAATTTTAATATAACTAGGAGAATAAGATAAGTCATCAAACTTTGTAAGAGAATAATCAAATGGATTACATAAAGCTAAACATCTGTGCCTCGAGATAAGAAAAAAAAGTTTAAGGTCATAAGTGTTAATTGAAATCATACAGTTTTTCAAAATTACAAGTGGAAATTAAAATTTCCGAAATCGGAATTTATTTTTAACCAAAAACATGAAAATTCCGAATAGACAAACTGAGGCTTGTCTAATAACTTAGATTCCTCTTGATAAACAGGTGCAGTGAAAAGCACGTGACATAAGGTTACAATCAGCCCTTTGTTATATTTAGGAGACCTTGACATCAGTCATGTCAAAAAATGTCATAAGTCTCGCGTAATTTTAAAAATAGGATTGAAATCATTCAATTCGTAAGTGGAGGATAAGTGCCACTTGAAAACTGGTTGCGTCCGGAATTAGCTGGAAATTGTCGAAGACGACAGTATTTTCCTATATAAACAGCCAAAGCCAAGTTGAACGGAGAGTCAAAAAAAAAATAGTGCGAGCAGAAGCTGTGAATTGATTAGCTCCTATTTTTCTGTCTCAACAGAGAAATATTATGACTTCGCCCTTGGTACAATAGCTGAAGAAATTACCAAAAAT
>JAUZSX010303732.1:0-12844 GCA_034780655.1 Idiosepius hallami | reverse complement strand
GTTTCGACTGGGATTTGAACTCGCGTACTACGATTTCCGAGCCCGAGCTTTTACCAATGCTCCACCGTCGCTGCCCCAATATATATATTGACATGCCATTAAACAAAATAATAATCATGCCTCAACTTTGCAGAAGCAAAGATTGTTCCTAATTCTTCTCCTCCATATTTAAATAAGCACTACAGCAACAGATGTTCAGACATTGTGTGTGTGCATATGTGTGTGTGTGGCTATGGGCCTATATCCCATCTCATTCTTCTTATCAACTGGTGAGGGTAAATTGTAAGTTTTATGCTACTACTACTACTATTATCTACTCAAATGAGATAACTCGCAGTCAGATCGGAATAGTGTTCTATTTTGTTCCAGTTTTGCAAATTGCTTTAGCTGTCTGTCTGCCTGTCCATTTTTTTTTTCTCTTTGTACAAACGTCAAAGCAATCATTTTTTTTTTTTTGCAGTTAAATTTTAGAGCAAAAGAAAAAAAAACAAAACTAGTCAATTTGTTAATAATCAACACAAGGGTTAGACTTACCTTTCTTAGAAGAGAGAGAAAAAACAGATTGAAAACTTAAAATATGACTGACAGTGAAGACTTATCATATTCTTCTGCTGGTGGCATTAACAACAACACCAATAACAACAACAACACTAACAGTCTTTTTCAAGAAGTCGATAAAACCGTAGAAATTACGACCACAGAAATGCACACGGCTGGGGAACCCCTACGAATTGTCGAAAGTGGCTTTCCTCCAATACTCGGTTCTACTATTTGGGAAAAACTTCAGTATGTTAAGCAATATTTGGATTGTTACCGCAAGTTTCTCATATATGAACCCCGAGGACACCATGACATGTATGGAGCCCTTCTCGTGGAACCTGATGACCCAAAAGCAGACCTTGCTGTTTTGTTTATTCATAACGAGGGCTACAGTACTATGTGCGGCCATGCAGTGATCGCCCTTGGAAGGTAAAATTTAATCACAAACTATCCAACCATACCTGGAAAATACAACAATTTCAAAATCATTCTGGGGTTTTATCTAAGATTTCTCCATTTTTTTATAATTAATTAAGTTTATTTTTCTTTTCTTTTCGATTGATAACTCTTAAAAATTACCCACCCTTGATTTAGCTTTTGCAAGTTTAAGTACCTTCTTTCTTTTATATTATTCTTATTTCTTTTTTTTTTAATCCTTTGAGCCCTAAAGGGCAGATATATCGGCCCTGGCGACCAAAGGCAAAAGAAAACATACCGACGTTTCGGCCCTAGTAGGGTCCCTAGACAGAATGGTTCTTATTGGCTAGTTGGTAATTTTGAAAACCCAGGATCAAAAGGATAAATTGAAACTTATGAAGTCTTCCTAACTTTTAGATTATGAATTCCTAACCTTTGACCCTAAGGAGCAGATATATTGGCCTTAGTAACCAAAGGCAAAAAAGACACACCGACATTTCGACCCTAATTAGGTTTTTTTAAAGAAGGCCTCTGAGTGATTACTTTATAATATTGCTAAGTCAGGGTCCAAAAAGGTAGAGGTTGAAATATTGTTGTATGTGTGTCTTCTTTTTCCTTAAGCCGTCAGGGCCGATTTATTGGTTCTTTAGGGTTTAAAGGGTTAAATCCCTTAAAATGCAATCATTGCATTATTCAGCATTTAACCATAATTAATAAATTAAATAATTGTTTTGTTTTGTGTTTAATGGCATATCAATCTTTTTAGTCCTTTTAATGTTGAGAATAATTACTTTAGATAAACATTATTTTTATATACACTTCGTTTTTTTTTTGTTTTTTTTAAAAATAAGTTGCACTATTTAATCCATAGCTGGAGAGGGGAGATGGGGCTTCATACCCTTCCCAAGGGTACTAGTCGACATGTCAACGTAGACAGAATATTTTGGATTCAAAATTAATCGAAGTAAACTTGACATTTATTTACTACTTTCTACAACAAAACTCCATAATGACTTTATAACGTAGTCAGAGAACAAACACGTGTGAATCCAGCCAGTAAGATCTAAAAAAATATAGAGAGAAACAAAACATTATTCCTGGTCGGGTCGGGCGAGACAGAAAATGACCTTTTTATTTTTTTAACGAACAACCTTTAATTCTTTTGTAAAAAAATATTTTTAATTAATTAAAAACGATATATTTCGAAAAAATAAAAAAAATAAGTCTTCTGTTACAGAAAACAGTTGAGAGAATATATTCGCCAAAAAAAAAAATCGTTCAATCGGTTTTAGGTAAATCAAACGATTACGTAAATTCCAGAGTTAATTTGCCGAAACTTTTTTGTACACACGTATATCTATTTATATATATATATAATACAATATGAACTCACTAACCCATAGCAAGGAGGAATCTGGGGATTCATACCTTTCCAAACGGTAGTAAGTGGTCTAAATAAGAACGGAACGCCTGGGATTCGAACTCGTGTACGCTTCCGAAATCCGACTCTAGTGATCCAGATCCACTACCCTAAGTAAACATAGGATCGGGTAAATAAATGGTTAAATGAAAATAATTCATTTTTAAGTTGCTCTGTTTTCACCACCACGTTTTAACCTCATCTCAAAAAAAAAAAATTCCCAAATAAATACAATTATTGTTTCAATCATTTTGATTCTACATACGCGGCGTGAAATAAGAAGCGGTAATTTTATTTTTAAGTCACGTCACTCACTCACCACACCACCACACAGACAGTAGTGTGTGGTTGGGTGAGAGAGGGAGCTCTCTCACTCTCAGCAGCTAGTCTGGGATTTTAACAAGATTTGCTTTTTATGACATTTATTAAGTTATAGCCCGCCCGAGCTGGGAAAAAAAAGGAAGCATATAAATAAGTCGATTAGAAGAATATCAATTAACAAGGAAAAGACAAATTGTCTGGAAAATATTTCAAATGAAAAACGGGACATTAATTACCTTTCATCAAAATGCTGTGGCTGTGAATGTTTTAAGAATACAATTTGTTTTTTCTCTAACTTTTTTACAAATAAACACGATTTTGTCCAGTTAAAAAAAATAAAGGGAAACTACTCTCAATAAATTAAAGACTAATAATGGAGAATGGAGAACAACTGGCTCAAGGAACGCGCAACAAAGTAGGAGGACATAAGAAGCGCTTCCGGGACAATTTGAAGCTCTCTCTAACACCAAGTCCTGGGAGACGCTTGCCACAGCACAGATCACCCTTCCTGGGGCCATGCTGTTGCGATGATGGGGGCACTCGAAGCAGAAGAACAGCAGAGGGTCAGGCAAGCAGAGTTAAAGAGACTGAGAGGAGGTGACCCAAGCCAAGCCCAAGAACAATAGCTTGGCCTTCTGGCCCCTACCCGCTTCTGTCCTACGTGTGGTAGGGGCTTTCTAGCCAATATTGGCCTCATCAGCCATTCAAGAACACACAATTAAGTCAGGAAAATGGTCATACTGGAATTCGAGGGACTAACTACTAATAAAATAGCATTTTCATCATTGTGTTAAAGCTGACATGAAAACAATTAAGTCTCCTGATGTGTTTAACAAAAATTATGTTTTTTAAAATTTTATTCTACGGTATATCAACCTTTTTGTGTCATTTATTGGTGGGAACAATCACTTTTGATAATCGTTCTTTATGTCTACACAAAGTTTTTTTAATAACACGGTGTGTTATATTTAACCCCATAATTAGGGGTGTGGTGGTGTTGGTGTTATGGATTCATACCATTCCCAAGGGAATCAATCCAATTATGAATGCAAATGGAAAGACTAGGATTCTAATTCACGTGTTAAGATTCTGAAGTCCGAATATCTACCCACTAGGCCAAATGGATTCCCCAATATAGTGGTTTTGGTTTGGATAGCAATTTATCAGATGTTATGGTAGCCTACACAGCTATAGAAACCTGATTGTGTCAGTTCAGTTTTGATCCTGGAAAAAGGAGAAAATAGGATCTGCGTAATTGTACTGATGAGGAGTGGACTACAAAACAGGCCTGTTTACAGATTGTAAGATATTATATATATATTTATATAGTAATGTAAAAAATTAAAAGGTAAAATCCAAAACCTGGAAAAACGGCGGCAGCTGGTTACTGTCAGTTTCACGCTTGCGTGATTGTCAGACCGATCCTAAGATTGGTAACCAGCGGACGCCATTTTTCCACATTTTGAATTTTACTTTTTATTTTTTACTTTAATATACACGTGATCGTCAGACCAATCTTGGGATTGGTCTGATCATCGCGCAAGCGTGAAACTAACAGTAACCAGTGGCCGCCGTTTTTCCACATTTTGGATTTTACTTTTTATTTTTTACTTTACTATACACGTGATCATCAGACCATTCTTAGAATTGTTCTGATGACTGCGAAAGCGTGAAATTGACAGTACCCAGCGGCCGCCGTTTTTCCAGGCTTTGGATTTTACCTTTTATTATTACTTTACTATAAACGCTCTATTACCAATATTGAGCACTCTAACTGTAAATTCGAGCAGGGATAGATCAACATATTGATTCCTATCAGCATCATTATATGTTTATTTATAATCATATTTTTTTATATTTTCATCAAACATGATAGACTTGACCATGTGAGTGTGATAAGTTTCATTTAGCTAAAACAAAAGGATAATATATTTCTAATTTTTTAACTTTTCAGATATGCAGTTGACAAGGGATATGTGAAAAATCCCGTCTCCCCCGAAACAGTTGTCTCTATCCAATGTCCTTGCGGATTGGTTAAGGCTTTCGTTTCATGTAAAAATGGTAAAACTGGTGCTGTTCGATTCCATAGTGTACCAGCTTTTGTTCATTCATCTGGTGAGAAAAGATTTTAATGCTCGCCCCATTTGAAAACTAAATTTACCTTCTGAATTATATATTGGCAATGATATTAATCAATACTAGCAGAACCCGTATGAATTCTACGCTAGTTAACAACTTCAACCTCACATAAGCATTAACCTTTTTCATCCCATAAACAAACAATGAGAACTTCCTTCAATAAAAAAAAAGATCAATGTCTCATTAATTAAAAAAGAAAAATTTTTCCAAATGTAAAGTAACGATAAAAAATGGCACCAATTCTGTTCTTTTTTATCTCTTCAAATTTTTCTCAACTAAACTCCTTATCCAATCAAAAGTTTGTTAGCAAATGACGTCATGATAACTGTTGTGGTGCCGAGTGGTAAGCATCAATTTAAGGGACACGAAGTTAGAGAATATCGTCGATAGACCAATCATACACGAGTACAGGAGATGGTAACTAATGCCGCTGAGCCTTCTCCCAGAGGTTGCTTGTAAGCGGTAAATATAGCCATTGGGCGAGTCTATCTCTCCGTGAGAGTGAGGGGAGATCACCCTACAACAATAACCAACAAAATTTTTATCGTATTAATAAATAGACTAGCAGAACCCGTGTGTTATTTAGGGGATATTTATGATTTATAAGTACTTCTGTTTATTTGGACCGTTGTCCTCATCTTTATGATTGTTACTTTCACAATTTATTGGATAATGGACTGTTTAGCTTTTTTCGGGTGATCAAATTTTAGAATCTTCACGTAATCAAGAGTCTTCACATAACTTTCAATTTATAGTGATGATTATAATTACCCTTAATGATAAGTTAATATTTCTCTTTATAATCATCATCATCATCATCATAAGCAGTCCTTCATTGCTGAAGATGACTATTCCAGGAGATGGTTCCCTCTCCTCTGGTGCTGCTGCAGTCCATGTGCACTATGAAACCCCTTGTTGCAGAGCTCACACATGTGTACGCCAGGCGTAGTACGTTGTAGGTGTCTCTGATAGGACATGTGTCCTTTATAATAGTATTTATAGTAATAGTTATTATTGCTCTTTAATATAATAGTTATAAAAATGTTATTATTACTCCTTAAAATAATTGTTATTATTTCTCTTTATAACAATAATATAATAATAATAATAACTAGCAGAACCCGTGTAAATTCCACGGTAGTTGATAACTTCAACCCTACATAAGCATAAGCCTTCTCATCATAACATCAGAAAACAATGAAAATTTCCTTTGATTTAAACATTCTCTTAACCAATTGACCAATCATCACGCCCTGATAACAAACTCAAATTAAAAAAGTACTAAAATGAAAAAAGTTGGTATAATAATATATAGATAATAGATAATAATAATAATACTTATACTTATTTTGTCCCTTATAATAATAGTTATAATAATATTTATTGCTCTTTATAATAATAGTCATTATTACTTTTTATAATAGTAATATAATAATAATAATACTTATACTTATTTTGTCCCTTATAATAATAGTTATAATAATACTTATTGCTCTTCATTATAATAGTTATTGCTTTTTATAATAATAATATAATGATAATAATACTTATACTTATTTTCTCCTGTATAATAATAGTTATAATAATATTTATTGCTCTTTATAATAATAGTTGTATAATACTTATTGTTGGCCTTTAAAATTAATACTGATGAAAAAATGTAAACAATTTTTAATATTTTTGTCATTACAGATATCAAAGTGGGTGTTCCAAAGTTTGGAGTAATTACAACAGACATAAGTTATGGTGGTGCTTTCTATGCTATTCTACCAGCAAGCCGTCTTGGACTTGATTTAAAAAACACTGAATTAAAAGAGTTGGTGGCCGCTGCCAAAGCTGTCACAGGTAAAAAATATTCAAATGCTACTAATATTTCAACACCTTTACTTACTAGTGAATATTATTCATTTTACATCATTCTTAATATATCTGAAAATTTAATTCATTTATATTTGAATTCTCTTACTCTTGCGAGGATAGAGCTGACTCCTTGAGCCAGTTGTCTAACCGTTTTTTTTTTTTTGTATTAACTTGGCAGGGTGGTTAGCACTGCGCAAGGCAGCCAGCTGGTGCTTGGAACCCTGGTCGCACATTAGTACAGAAACCTGATATTCCTAAGAGGTCACCCATCTTAGTACTGAACTGGCTTTAAGTTGCTTAACTTCGTTGATCTAGTATAAACTGGAGTCTCTAACGTGATTTGATCATACGTAACTAATGCTGAAAACTAAATTTAGATTTTTACAAATCTACCACCTTGCTGCCTACTAACATATATATAAAGTAAAAAAAAATGTTTTTTGTAATCCTTGAGTTGAGGTATGATTAATAATTCTAGGAGTATTTTTCGGACAGTTGTCCTCATCTTTATTTTCATATTTATTTTTTTTTAATAAAGATGAGGACAGAATTAAAAGAAATAGTAGAATCACAAAATAGTCAAGTAACGAGTAGGAATTGGACAAGAATATTCTTTAATAAAAGCATATTGTCACAATTCTATTAATTACTGCCATGGAACCAAAGGAGATATTTATTTATTTTTAATAAATATGAAAATAAAGATGAGGACAACTGTTCAAAAAATACTCCTAGAATTATAAAAAAAATGTATCAATAATTTAATTACTATTTTCTTTTCATTTAAGTTTTTTTTTTAGTTTGATATTTTGAATATTTATAAATAGAAATTCAATAAAATACATTTGAGAGATTATTTTGAATATTTACAAATAGAAATTCAATAAAATACATTTGAGAGATCTTTAATGCTTTTAAGCCAAATCTCTGTCTTTTTTTTTTTGCTTGATTGTTTTAAATGACATATTTTAGATTTGCTCCCCTCTATTTTGCTTCTTTGCAACCGAAGATTGATGTTAAAAAAGGCCGAAACTGTCGATGATCCAGGGTAACATCACTGAAGATGTGTCCCAGCGACATCATGATGATGTTTAACTTAAAAAAAAAATGTTTTTCCTTTGTATTTTTCCTTTTCAGAGGCTGTGAAAAAGCAGGAAAATATTGTTCACCCTCAGAATCCAAACCTTGGTTTTCTCTATGGCACAATTCTTACTGATGATATTCCTAAAGTGATAAAAGGACAAGATTTTAGTACAAGTAATATTTGTGTTTTTGCTAATGAAGAGGTGAGATTTTGTGTTGTTGTTGTTTTTTCTTTCTACTTTTTACAACAGATAGTCACAATTATAAATAGCTAACTCCATTTTCATTTGTATTTCTTAAACTATTCACTGTGGTACTCTGTGACAATTTGTGTTTTTGCTAATGAAGAAGTGAGATTTTGTATTGTCTTTTCTTTCTACTTTTTACAACAGATAGAGTCACAATTATAAATAGCTAACTCCATTTTCATTTGTATTTCTTAAACTATTCACTGTGGTACTCTGTGAAAATTTGTGTTTTTGCTAATGAAGAAGTGAGATTTTGTATTGTTTTTTCTTTCTACTTTTTACAACAGATAGTCACAATTATAAATAGCTAACTCCATTTACATTTGTATTTCTTAAACTAATCACTGTGTTATTCTGTGACAAATTTTCAGAAGTGCAGTAGAATAATTTCTTTAAATTCTTTGGTTATTAGTATTAGCTACAGAATTAAAAGAAATAGTAAAATCACAAAATAGTCAAGTAACGAGTAGGATTTGGACAAGAATATTCTTTAATAAAGGCATATTGTCACAGCTCTAGTAATTACTGCCATGGAACCAGAAGAGATAGCTGTTTCAATCCCACCCATACAGGCCAGAGGATTACTTGGCCAAAATATGGCGAGGCATCATACAGTTTGAAGACTCAACATTCTTATCTGGTCACGTTAAAGACCTTTATTATTGTTTATATATTTACCTAGTTGAGCACCAGCCCAAGTTAGGCACAAGGCCATTTTTATGTGCTCATTAGATCCCTGGGCTTTTTTTAATCAGTGTTGCCTATCACCTAGATGAGTTACTCTTCCAAGTTAACAAGCCCCATCTGACCAAGACAGCTGGAAGTAAATGCAATAGTTTTCACTGGTATTGAATTTGTGTAGTAAGATTCCAGAGTCCAAGCTTTTACCAATGCTCTAATCTTGTACTGTTATTCCTCATCCTCATAGATGTCGAGCACTACCAATGCCCTTGTAATATTGGTGTGTATTATTTGGTAATTAATTGATTGAGTAAATACCAATATTAGCTTTTAAAGGTTATTCTTTATTTTCTTATATTTTTACATTCTTCTTTGGTTTTTAGTGCCTGCTAGCAGCAGCCACGTGTTGATAGTCTGAGGCCAGGAGTGGATGTATTTTTTTCGTCTAATTTAGTTATTAACACCCTGTTCTTCTGTTCACAAGACAAGATTCATCTAAACTACTTATATTTTCTCGTAGATTACCTGAGCTCAGGAAAGGCTAAGATGGTAAACTCTGAAAGAAATCCGGAGTTGGAGTCCCTAAGGCGGTCCGAAACTGTACTCAGCTCATTCCGGTAGCTCCTGCAGACAACCTGGTGCCAAACGTACTGCTCTGCTTTCTTTTGGATTTCCGCAGGCAACGCCAAGTTAGGTACTGAGAAATGGGCAGAATTAGAGACTCCTCCCCCACCCAAAAAAAAAACTTTCCCGTGGCCTTGCGCCCTGAAGAGGCCACTTCACTGCAGAACCAACACGGGGAGCATTTCCATCGTCCCTCGAGACGGACGGATGCCATCTCCCACTTTTTATTTTATTGTATAAATTACAGCTGTAATTAGAGCTTTATTTGTATTCATGGTTTATAAACATTCCGATATAAAGTATTTTACCCGAATGAATAAACAACGCAAGGTTTCTTAGGAACCCATTCAGGATCAACACAGATATTCCATCCTCCTTCTCCAACGGTTCCGGCACGAACAATTTTCTTACAATGGTATGTAACTGTCTGCACGAATCTAGAAAAGAAAGAAAGGAAGAAAGATCATTCTTAATACTTGTAATAAAAAGATACAATTTGGTACAAGGCCGATTGGGGAGGGGAGTCGCTAGTTGGGCTGGTCGTACATCTAACACTTAACCTTAACTAGACTCTTTCGTGACCCAATCACTTCTCATAATGATTAAATACATTTATCCATCGCCACAACATACAACAGTCACCAAAATACTACATTCACTCAATGGACTGATCCTACTTTTAAAAAAATCCCCAGCGTTGACAATAGTTACATATGATGAATGGGAGTGGAACCAAAAATCCAGAAAAGAAAATTAGAAAAGTTAAACAAAATAAAATTATGGTTGGGTTAGTGTGACCACCTTTCCCTCGCTATTAAGGGAAGGTAGCCTACTGTTTTCCGGGTATTACACCGAAAACAAGTAGAATTTAGTACCTCTCTAGCCTTCAAACCAAGAACACGTTGTTGCGTGGCAAATATGTGAGGGTCCCTTTACCCCCCACCCCACGCACGGTGAACGCATGGAAATATAACCTGAACATCAGAAGGTAAAATAAATAGTAAATCTCTAGGAAGATCTATTTGATAGAAAAATGCAGAAAAGATTTAAAAGATAAGAGAATGATAAAATTGAATGAATCTTACACATGATACAAATCAAATAAATCACTTTCAGACATGGAATTCATCTGTTCCTTGCTTGGAAGACTCTGAAGAGAAAAGGAAAACACAACCATTTTAAAGTAAAAAATATATACAAAAATATAATAAAATTATTGAGAATATCATTTGATATGCTTGTTCAAAATAAAGGGTTTTAACACAACAAAAGTTAATAAAATAGTTTGAATGAAAAAATAGCCTCAAAAATATAGTTTTGTTTGAGGAGGGAATGAAGAAGAAATCAAAAGTAATGAGAATATGCAAATGAGGTTTGTTTATAGTTTGGTATTTGATTTTTGTATATGGTATAATTATTAAGAAATTCGTTTGATGACTGACTAATCAATTATGTCTAATCAGGTTTTAATTGTTGCTTTTTAAATTTCAAGAAACAAGTTTACACCAAACAAATGTGGCGTGAATTGCGATAGACGAACAATTATGGATGGCTGACGTAGTTGCTATCTGGGGTGTTGTCGCGGTTGAACGCCTAACGAGAGCAGGCGGGTAAAGTTAGCTGAAACTACTTTTTTCTTTTGTAATTATTTTACATTATTTTAAATGTTTTGTTTAGTATGTAATATTTTGGAGTTATAACTCCATTTTCAAACTTGTTCTTCTATGCTGAACTTTCAATGCTTATGTTTGTTTATTTATTAATTTTTTTGTTTCTTTCTCCTTTCTGTTTATGTTAATGTAGTCATGACGTTAACGTGTTTTCTAAAAATCCGTTATGTTTTTTTTTTTTTATTATAAACGTCTCTTATGGCAAGGTAATGCTAACGTGATTTTTTTCTCAATTAATGCTTTTATTTATTATATTTAAAAATTTGTGCTTCATTTGTATTGTCTTTGTTCTAATGTATATATGTTATATTATTATTATTATTATTATTATTATTATTTTTATTATTATTATTATTATTATTATTATTATTATTTAAGTTATTTAAATGTAATATGTGATGACAAATTCTGTTCCTAGTTCTAATCTATTATTAAAAGTACGTTTAAGCTTTATAATGGAGAGTGATTCAAATAGGAATAAGACGATTCGGTGTAGCCGATTCGGCGTGGCCCTTTTGGCATGGCCGATTCGGCGTCGGGCCGATTCGGCATCGATTATATTTAGGATTCATTATAACTTTTTTTTGTTGTGTCTGTTTTAAATAAACACAGTTTGAAGATTTTAATATTTTGCTCTATTGCTTTTTTGTTAATCATTTAACAATTCTAATCATAATTAGAATTGTTTTTTTAGAATTAGAAATTTGAAATTTTGAAATTGAAAATAAAAGAATTTGATTAACGTTTTAAGAATTAAAAACTTTAGATTTTAAAAGTTAAAAATAAATGAATTTAATTGACTTTTTAAAGATTAAAAACTTTAATTTTGAAATTTAAAATAAAAGAATTTAATTGACTTTAAAAGTTTAAAGTTTAAAAAACTTTAAATTGTATATTTAGCCCTTCTTTGCTCTACGTATTTTGTTTGTTATGTTGTTATTCAGGTGTGGCATTTAGAGAAAACATGTATTGTAATTTTGGGGTATATTGGTTTGTCTGATTTTATTTTTATTTCTATTTTTATTTTCTACGTGTTTGTGTATGTCTGAGGCTGTGTATCCATTGTATTTTACGTTTTCTATGGAATTATTTGACTCTATTGTATCTTTTTTGTTACTACATCTATTTTTTTATTATATTAATTTCCATTTTATATAAACTATTTTATATTTATACGGTTTGGCGGACCTAAAATGTATATATATATATATATTGTTGTTGTTGGCTGTTTATTTTTTATTTTATATTTTTTTTATAAAATCTAGTGTATACCTGTTTGTTATCTATTTTAAGTTTGAAATCTAAAAGGGGTAAGGCTTTGTTGCAATCTGGATATTCTGGTGTGAATTGTATGTGTTTGCCTATTTTTTGAATTTTTTTAATGATAAATATGTCATCATCTACATATCTAATAAAAATGTAATTGACTTGTAGTTATTTATAATTTTGTTTTCTAGATAGCCCATATAGCCAATGGCAAGTATGCCTGACATACTAGATCCTATTGTCAATCCGGACACTTGTTTGTATGTGTTTGTGTTGTATGTAAAATATGTATTATTAATTATGATATTAAGAAAATTGTGAATATCATCAGCTGCCATACCATAACAATAGAATAATTAAATAAAATAACGTGACCCTGTAATATTTCTTTAAAAAAAGTTTAAGCCCCCCCCAAAAAAAAAAAAAACATTTCAAAATCAGTTTCTGCACTCATACAAAAAAATCTTAGAAAACATCTTCTTTCGGCAAATTAAAAAAAAACATTTTCACCCCTTCCAAATTTACTATGTCACTTATTTTTATGAAATGCTAAATTTCTTTCTCACAGTTTGGAA